>NQII01007883.1:34630-82477 GCA_002778355.1 Clitarchus hookeri | reverse complement strand
TTACTGAGTCTCGTGTTCCACCTTTGAGTTAGTCGTGGCAACGTAACATCGGCTGTAACTGCACGCCGAACATTACAAAATGGCGCCCAACGTGGGGCACGAGATATCTATGAGGTCCACGAACATCGAATAGCACAACAACACGGTACCGGCGGCAGTTCCAGGTTTCCAACAGCAAGACGCCGAAGTTTCAGGTACGAGACGACCTCATTCATCAACAGCAAACTGTAAGATATCATCGATCAACAGTGAAGCCATTTTTGTAACGTTCGGCGTGCAGTTACAGCCGATGTTACGTTGCCACGACTAGCTCAANTACTGCTCCGCACGTTATCCAAACTGCATTGTAGGATCTAAGACTGCGTCGTCATCAACATATAGATAAACGAACTTCTCGTATAAAATTTGTACGACGCAGCCTGAAAGTATCTAAATAATGCTGACGCTTCACAAAAACTGAAAACGACGACGTTCGAAACGAAACGACAACCAGACTCCTGATAAACGTAAAATAGCACACGTCTGCCGGATAAACAAACTATCACGGGAAACAAGCCACCACGGCTTTAAACTTCAAACCCGATAAAAATATTACGAAGCTTAGCAAAGTTTAAGAAAAACGAAGGAAATTGAAACACGTGTCCCGAAAATTAAGAATACTGCTTCATTACATTACCCCCCTCGGTTTGGGATAGATTTTGAAGAAATCTTTCCCAAAGCGAAACCTATCTTGTATGCTGCTGTTCTGTAAACCACTGTGCCTCTGCTCCTTGACAACAATTTACATATATAACATGGTAATTGCTTATAACAAAAAATATCACTTAATTAATTCCTGACAAAATTATTTAATTCACCTGTTGAAGAGTAACAAGATATTGACAGGGATGCTAGAAGAAAATCACACCTTTCACTGGTTTCAAATTAGTTTCCTGTTGTTATAATTTGTGGTTGAGGGAGTATTTCCACCTGTGCCATTGATGCTTTATTGTTGGTTGCTGCCCTTTGGTTCCTCACTGGGATCAGCACACTACTTCTCCAAAAGGGGACCCAGGTCTGCCCAAAACTATAAAAACACCACTGCGACTGCCTCTCACTAGGTCAGTGCTGACTATAAAAAAGGGCCCAGACCTGTCCCAATCCAAATACACTTCCTCCTTGTGCCACTGATCCCAGGACACCATAAACTGTAGCAACAACTCCTACTACTAATGCGGATACTTAAGGCTCAATACTATACAACACCTCAACCACCGCAACCTTTGGAAATTTTAAGTAACATTTAATGCATCTTTAATTAATCTTCCTTATAATTCCTATTATCAACTCTTTGCAAAATAACAGTAATGATTTGTTTCTTTGTTACACCATTTTCAAAAGAAAAATAAAACTTTTTAACCTTCACATAGCACTTCCGGTTCGGTACTCTGCATTAATAACTCACTTATTTACAATTACACAATAGCCCATGACAGCTTGAGCTTCTACTACATAATTGCAAAGGTATATCTAAGTTCACCAAACCTTCACTAATACACTTACGGTAATTATAATATTAGAACATTTTCATTAGATTAATTAACAATTTCTACAAAAGTTTTTATTAAGGACTTACCAATTGCCTTTTCTTCAATTNAACATTTTCATTAGATTAATTAACAATTTCTACAAAAGTTTTTATTAAGGACTTACCAATTGCCTTTTCTTCAATTTAAAGTGATAGTAGTAAAATTATAGAACATGTTAACTAAATATTATTACATTAACTGTGGTACATATGTTGAAATANTAAAGTGATAGTAGTAAAATTATAGAACATGTTAACTAAATATTATTACATTAACTGTGGTACATATGTTGAAATAAACAACTACTTATATTTTAAAAAATTTCACCAATGTTCTTTTAAAAATAAAACCTTGCGTATATATGCACAGTACAAGATATATTGAATAAAATAGAATCTTCACCCATGGCAATGCAATGCTTTAACAATTAACAAAATCACAATTTCAAATACAATACTCATAATCACACACTAGTCCAGTGTGAGATGTAACAATTTGGTCANATTAACAAAATCACAATTTCAAATACAATACTCATAATCACACACTAGTCCAGTGTGAGATGTAACAATTTGGTCATGACACACGTTACAGTGTATTTATTCCTAGCGTGGGAAAATAGATATGTCACAACATCATAACTTGCCTAGGTAGGTTTAAAAAAACACAACGTGTACAAATTTGATGTGGTAATTTTAAGTATAGTTCACAAGAAGATAAATTAACACTTAGTTCAGCCAAGAGGAACATGCCATGTCATTTTCATGTTGCAGCACTTCTGCCAACTTTGGATTTGTAACCGTCTCGCCATCACATCTAAATATATTATAATAAGTANTTCTGCCAACTTTGGATTTGTAACCGTCTCGCCATCACATCTAAATATATTATAATAAGTATTCAAACAATAAAATCTACTTTAAGTTGTAAATTAAAAATTTTAAAATCATTATTTCTGCTGTAAAAGTATGAAATATGGTAAAATTGAAAACATGTATAAATTTTCGTGCTACTACTAGCAGTGCGAAACTTTCTGAGAGAGAGAGAGAGAAAGAAAGAATGAGAGAGAGAGCAACAAGCTTCGCTCCGCCTATTCAAGTTTCTTCCTCGNGAGAGAGAGAGAGAAAGAAAGAATGAGAGAGAGAGCAACAAGCTTCGCTCCGCCTATTCAAGTTTCTTCCTCGGACTAAAAAAAAACACTATGTCATTAGGGCCTACGCATGGTAATTTGCGCTGATATTTTTAACTGTAACAATGAAATATGTTTTATTCAGTGCTACGTAAAAATTTTAATATATCAACAGGCAAACATTTAATTTACAAATAGCATATCAAAAAACTAGTTTAAAACAATATTTTAATTGTGAACTATTTCTTACTAGCTGTTGCCAACTCATTAGTGATGGCCCGATACTGAAAAAACCCGATACCGATGAAGGTTCCGATATTTAGGATTTTACCAATCCGATACCTGTAAACCGATATTTTCATTTATCATACTGTAAGCAGACATTTGTCACTAAAGTGTACGAGAGAAAACTGCTGCTTGGAAAAGTTTTTTTTTTTTTGCAATAAGCTGAATAGACTTACTGTTAAGTGAGATTTACTTTATGCCTGGTACATCAAAGCAGCAAAAATAATAGTTTAACATTACACAAAATTATAGCTCACTACAACATATTACAAAAGTAAGTTAACATTGTAAGAAGGTCGTTAGTCTACAAAAAATATGTAAAAGGACAGGAATGAAAACTAAGTTAACAAGCCACAATCATTTGGTTTGCTTTGAGAAATGTACGTCGAACATAAGACTGCTATACCAAAAATAAAACTGTAATCTGTGAAGTGAAAAATAATGATGGGCATGTACATTCTAATTTGTTTCTATCGTAAGGAATTAAAAATTTTATTTTTTATTTTTTTTTAAATTAAATTTTTTTTAAAATTATTATTGCATATTGACATTTCAAATTAATGATGTTCTTTTTAGTCATATTGCTGCAGCCTGATGTTAAGATGAGAAAGTTAAGTGTGCAGCAGAGGAGAGAAAATACTTGAGGTTAGAATGGCCATTACCGATGTGCTGATATTTTTAGAGTAGATCTCCGATAATGGTAAATGTACCAATAATACCAATATCCAATGCCAGATATCGGCTATCAGGCCATCACTACAACACATCACTGCTCTCTCTGTTTTTAATTTGTATTTAATATGAAATAAGTATTACAACTTGTAGTAGATACTAAGTTAAAGTTTAATTTATTCAAGAATACAATACTTTAAAGTTATTCATTTGTTATATATTTGTGTTATTCAAGTTATCGAAAAAACAGGTTGACATGTTACTCCTAGAGTGATTTTTCAAAACATTAGAAGAAACTATGAATGGACTATAATAAAAATGCAGTGTTGGAGATGGCTATTGCTGAGAGGCTTGTTTCTTTTTTACGATGTATGTTTTGTTGCATAGTAGTGGTGTCTAGGCAAAAACTATGTGTATCGGTAGAAATTAATGCTAAAAGCTCATTGCAACTGATAGTTGTACTATGTTCACTTCTTTCCTTATACTCGTCTAATACCATATAGGTTCACCCCTGGGTTGTAGAATACATAAACACAATTGAGCACAGATGCTACAGGTGCTCTGAATTAGTTTAACAGTAAACACCTTAGCTCCTCAAGGACAGTCCAAAACTCTTTATTATTCAGAGGTAGTGGATGTCTGCTATCAGCAGTGTATTTGAGAGCATCCCAGATATGTGTTGTGAAGTTCAATTCAAGTGAATGAGGAGGTTGTGGCAAGATTCCAAATTTGGATAGGAGTTCCTCAAGCCATTATTTTACAACCCTGGACTTGTATTGGAAGAGACCGGAGCAGATTATCATCAGGATGAATGTGGCACTTCTGAAAGAATGTGTGCTTAAGTTCACTGAACTCATCATCCCATTATGGAGTCTGTTGACATGCAGGAATAATCATTTCATGGGAATTTTCACCACAACTAGACTCTACCCACCCAAATCAGTTGCAAATGTGTCGTGCAATCAGTATTGGTACTCGGGTTTAATGTCTACTCCTAAAGTTCAACTCATGTATATTACACTGTCCTAATGCTGAGGTTCGTCGAGACCCCATTATTGAATTCCGTTTATTTTGAAACAAGTTTTAATGGCCAGTACCAGTCACATTCATACACTTTTTCCATTGCTGTTTTGAGTTGTATCAAGAATATTGTAGTGGCAGTGCGCCCTTGAAACAGTTGAATATGAAAATCCAAACTTGTGTTGTTGAAATATGCATAGTAGCTGCATAGTTTTAAGGGAGAAGAATTGGTAAAGAAAGTAGTTCTCTATCTTTTGCCTTGTCCCACCTTCCTTTAAGAACAGAGTGGCATATTCTTGTTTGCACTATGAGATTAGGTGGGTTTTTTTGTCTTCAGTGCTACTCTTGGTAGGGAAAAGGTTCACTGGATGAGGCTAGTAAAATAAAAGAACAGATACGGCACCATATGTTTGTAGAAAGTCGTATTGTTACTTCGTGTATTTTTTACCAGGGGTGTACAGTGCCTCGCAGGAATTTTTTTCATAATGTGAGCCGTTGGAGATGATAATTTGTAACGTGATTTAATTTGTGAAACAAATTTTTACTGGTGTTGGTAGTACTGCTATTGTAAAATGTGCAGGATATTTTTATACTGAATTTTCTTTCCAGTAAAGAGGCACAAGTTATCAGTTTTGTTAAGTGTTGATATTGGAGAACTGACAGTGAAAAGTTACAAGGTGAATGCAATTAAACTTTTAATAACAAACTGGTTTTTATTTCCATGCATACAGTGCTCATCTCAATTCTGCAGTTTTAAGCTTTATGTAACATTTGGTTTTGGGTGCCATCCCAAGTGCATAACAGCTCGTTATAGCCTGTACTCTGTTTGCAGTATTTTCTATTTATTTCTTTGTGGTTATTGTTAATAATACTTTATTGCCTCCTGTACGCTTGCAGTTTTTGGTAAATTTGGCACCAAATTTGGCTTAATATTCAAACTGTGGGACACAAGATGAAACTAAAATACATACTACATTTTTATTTTTCCCATCTTAGTAGTTAAACTGCAATTTGAAACTGACAAAGATTTTTAAATCACCTAAATGGACTTTATGCGTAGTTCTCAAGTTACAGTGTTGTTTTGGTTGATGTGTTCGCAGGCCACCAATTGTACGTGTTAGTGACAAGGTGATGATCCCTCAAGATGATCACCCAGACATTAACTTTGTTGGCCTGCTGATTGGACCACGAGGAAACACACTGAAGTGTGAGTATTTGTAGGGTATCTGCTCAGCTTTGTTAATTAGTTCCAGGCCTTATACGAAGCACGGAACTTCTTGGTCGCTCAAGGTCAGTCAATCTGACTCGCTCCTGCCACTAGCTGGTGCCAGTAGCCTATCACGACTGTGCGCTATTGCCTAGTTCGCAGTGTTACAGTGGCCACAGTGAGTTAAGCAAAACGTTTCTCACATATGCTCAAAAAGTCTTCAACTATTTCATTAAAATTCCATCACTTTTTGCAAGAGGCTCATTTTACTGAATAAGTAGGTGAATGTCCTAAGTCTGTATCTTTATACATTCCTGTTTTTCATCGCTAAGGAGAATGCATGACAGTTGGCATAAACTCGTGACTATTTTTCAGAATATAAGTTATTATTTGTTCTTCCCCTGACAGGAAACCATATTTTTTATGTATATCTAATGTGCTCGTCTTGTTTTGAAAGCAGGCAATAATGCAATCTGACTGATGCTTAGTCAACACTAAATAATGTGTAGCACAGCTGCTCATGCCACACATTATTGGTGACTGGTCTGTTCTGTAGCCCCAGTGCCACGGCTGGCTTTGAAAATTCATTATTGTTTTTTAGTTGCTTGTATGTAAAGTTTTCTTAGAAATTATGGTGCTAAGTTAACCTTGTGCTCGCACCAGTAGTTGCAAAAAGGAAGTGATTCACAAACATGTTTAATCTATAATCTTAAGTGTGCGTAATTTTTTTTTTACTATATTATAAAACAAAGAATTTTACTTAAGTGTAAATTTTAAACAAAATTAATGGTTTGACAGGGTGACCATGTGATGTTGGTAAATATACAGTATACAACAAACTCTGGCAGCTGTGTATGAGAATACAATTTATATGGTTTCAAAAAGTTCCAAGGCAAAATAGTTTAAATGTGTCAGTTTTTTTATAAGAAATAGAATAATGGGAGGAAGTTTGTAATGGAAAGCAATTACATTACGGCTGCGTGGACAGGGAGGTTGTGATGCCATTGCAAGTTAAAGCAACAATGGTGAATTTTTTTTTATGCTACATCAACTGTAAATGATGGCATCTACGTTAATAGATGTTGCTAATCAAAATGTTTACTACAAATGTACANAATGCTACATCAACTGTAAATGATGGCATCTACGTTAATAGATGTTGCTAATCAAAATGTTTACTACAAATGTACAAATTTAGCAGTTAGTATGCTCAAACAGTTTCGTAATGGGTAAACTCCCAAATATATCACGTACATAGTTTATCAGTGTCTTCTGCTGCTACTTTAGTCAAATGTGACTTTATGTATAGAATTGTTATTTATATTACTACAGTTCAGCTTTTGCAACACACGTATTATGACGTGACGGACGCTTGATAGATGTGGCAACTGGGCTTGGTAATGCTTGCCAATAGGCTGATACAGAACGGCCAAGAAGTTCTGTATCTAGTATAGAACACTTGCTTAATAAGTGAGCAGGTAAGAATTGGATTGTGGGAACAGTTTAAACTTTGTGTATAGCACAAATAATATTGTAAATATTACTGTTACCCAGAATTATAAACACTAGATCTTGTTTGTGATACTGCTTAACATCTGCAGGGCTGTGTTCTAAAATTGACTACGCAGTATGTCAGCCTACNCTAGATCTTGTTTGTGATACTGCTTAACATCTGCAGGGCTGTGTTCTAAAATTGACTACGCAGTATGTCAGCCTACTAAATTATACTGCATTTAAAAAAGGTTTTTAATTCTGTATACATTCACATTCCTAAAGCTCCTTTGTCTTATAAACTGATTTTAAAAATTGTGCTGTATATTTATCTTACAGAAGCTACGAGCTTCAAGCAAACAATTTTGCTTTTTGTTTGTAAATGGCCCATATTAATTGCTGAGTATTTTGCTTCTTTTTACTTTTATAAAGTGCATTATCTTGAAATTGTAGGAAAAGCATTGCTGCTTTAAAGATATTTTGGGACATTTTGTAATTTTTTTTATTTTCACTACTTCTTGTGATGATTACATTCCACACCAATAGCATTTTAACCTTTATAATTGGATTTTATTTTTCTTGTGTGCAAGAGTTGGTGAGGGATGGAGGGGGAGGGAGGGATTGAGTGAATTAGAAATTCATTATGTTTTGTTCTTAAACACTTTGGTTTCCCATTTTATTAAACTGTCTCTAATTTTGTTATTAGTAGCTACAGCCTTAAAGAATGCATCATGAAACTGTATGTACAATAGTTGATCAAAATTATCCGGACACCCATCGGAAAATGAAGTTTAAATTTGGGCCGCCCTCCGTCAGGAACACTGGTAGTCAATACAGTGTTGGCTCACCCTTAGCATTGATGACAACCTGCACTCTCGTAGGCATATTTTTAATTGGGTGACGGGAGATTCCCTGGGGAATAGTAGCCCAATTTTTCTTCAAACGCTGAAACGCGAAGAGTTATCTATATGGGTTGGTGTGTTCTAGCACGAAGTCAACATTTCAAAACATTCCGTAGATGTTATATCGGATTGAAATCAGGACTCTGCACAGGCCAGTCCATTAGTGGGATGTTGTTATCAAACCACTCCCTCACAAACCCTGCAGTATTGATGGGTGCTTAGTCATGCGGAAAGACATAATGGCCATCCTCGAACTGGTCTTTGATGGTAGGCATAATGAAAGTGGTTAAAATGTCAACGTAAATCTGTCTCTTTACAGTACTGTGTAATGCAATAAGGGGACCATGTCCCATCCAGGAGAAACATGACCACACCACCTCCGATTTTCACAGTCGTCGCTACACAGGCTGGTAGATGTCGTTCACCAGGCATTCGTCACACCCACACTTTATCATCGGATAACCAGATTATATACCATGATTCATCACTCCACACAATGATTTTCCACAGTTATATTGTCCAGTTTTGATGCTCCTTATACATACAATGCGAGGTGGCGTTTGGCATTTGCCTGTGTGATGTGTGGCCTCTGAGCAGCTGCTTGGCCATGGAAACCAAGTTTCTGCACCTCGTGCCGAGCAGTCATGGTGCTTGGAGTAGATCCTGATGCAGGAACACTCTACAGTCTCAGGGGGTTAACTTGGGAGGTCGACCTGCACGCTTTTGGGTTGTATTTGTTCCTTTATGTTTCCACTTCACTATAACATCGGAAACAGTGAACCTAGGTATATTCAGGAGGGTGCCGAAATCTCACGCACAGACTTCTTACACAAGTAGCACCTGACCACCTGACCATGTTGAAAGTCTACGTGTTCCTCAGACCGTCCCTTTCTGCTGTCTCGCACTGTCTGGTTACTGGTGATCGCTGACCATGTGTTCCAAGCGATAGATGGCAGTAATGTGTCGCCCTCCATGTTAAACACAAGTTTTGCGAGATGTCCGGATACTTTTGATCACATTGTGTAGAAATTTTTTATTCCAGTAGAGTTACTACTAAGTCTTGTTTGAGGTGTGTGCATTGCTGGTAAGTGCTGTGTACGTCAGTGTAAAGTATGGTATGTGCAGCCATGGAGCGGGAAACAGGAGCGAAGATCATAATCCGTGGTAAGGGCTCGGTGAAGGAGGGGAAGGTAGGACGCAAGGATGGGCAGCCTTTGCCGGGTGAGGATGAGCCCTTACATGCCTACGTCACTGCCAACAACCCTGAGGCTGTCAAAAAAGCAGTGGATAGGGTGAGTTACCCACAAGGGTGTTGTATACCTAGAAAGTCTATATTTAGCTTTGGGTAAATGACTTTTAGAGTATAGATATTGTCATTAATACTGTTTAATAGGGTTGTGCCAATGTTGGGTATGCCAAAATANAAATGACTTTTAGAGTATAGATATTGTCATTAATACTGTTTAATAGGGTTGTGCCAATGTTGGGTATGCCAAAATAATAACAAAAAAATTAGAATTTTTATTTTTGCTCTTGCCAAGGTTGCTGAAAAGTTGTAACAAAACGTAGTGCTTATCAAATGTTTATTTGGTTCACTAATGAAAAATTTTTGTTTTAACATCCATTTGTTAGGTTTTATTATATTTCTAAAATAATCATGCTAAACTTATAATGTTCCCAAAACTGTTGTGTTAATTTTTTTTCTTTTTTTAATTCATTGAAGGTTATATTTTAGCATTTATTCTGTTGCTAAGCAATCCTTTCATGTTACTTATTTTTGATGTGTGCATAATATAAATATGTGTTTTTTTAGTTTTGTTATACTAGGTGACAACAGATGGTACCACAGAAGTTTGATTTCGTATTTAAATGAAGTTGATTTGATAATATGCAACAAGTTTGGTAATACGTTTGAAATTTTAAGATTTTCGTTTTACTTTCATTAAAGTTGAGTTCTGGGTGTTTTCTTAGCAAGATATTTTTATTTTGATTTTGTTAAACAAAAAGTTACATTCGCACAATTATACAGTTTAGTACAGGCTTTTCTTTTAAAGAAATTAAAGGAGGAGGGGGCTCTGTTGAAAATGTGTAAGTGTTTCTATAAATAATATTGAAAAACTCTAATATACTAAACATCATGTAGAAGCCTTAAAAATATTAAGTTCAAGCAGCACTATAAGACTATGTGAGAAGAGAACTGACATAAGAGATTCAAGCTATTAAAGGGCACAATAGGGCTGTTTTACTTTGCCACCTTGTTTTTAATTTCTTATTATATTCTTTTATGATGTCTGTTATATGTACAACATATTTAGAACATGGAAATCTTATTTCGACCCAGCAATTAGCCTTAAACGTTGCATTTATGTAAGACCCCTTTTATATTTAGGTGACATAGTAATAATTTTAAATAGTGGAGGTGTAGCAGTACCAGCCTTTAAAGCTTATTTGTTTGTTTATTTGTTTTGAGCTGGATACTTATTTATTTTGCCAATAATTTAAAGCCCCTATCCTAAGGAATATCTAGTATTGTATTTCAGGACATCACCTCAAAATTAGTAGTTATTAATTTTATTTGTTTACAGTTTCACGTATTTTGGCAGTTATGTTATTTTCGTTTATTTTCTACGTTGACTGGTCTCTTTTATCTTTGGAAGTGTTAATATTTTATTGCAGTTTTCTCTATGCACATTACCTGGTGTTATTAATCAAGTTTTGCCACGGAGAAATTAACTAATTAAAAGACTGGCAAAATTGTGTTACGTCTCGGGAAGTGACTCATATCTGGGATTTTCCCATTTTAATTAGCATCATTGTGAGAACCCCTATACTCTTAGCGGTTCGACATAACTTTTCCTCCACCAAAATTGTCTTAAATTTTGCTTAAAAGGGCCCATCATGAGCTAGGAAAGTGTTGAGAGGTGCCTTAGTGATTAGTGGGGCATGTTTAAGTAGAGGCCTGAAACCGCATTGATTTTAGTTTTTGAGTGCTTCAACACTGAGTGGTCTGCCATCTCCAGTGCAAGACCAACTTATCTATCATTATTTATGGGTATGATTCAGCATTGATGGCGAACAGTTGTACATGTGGGAAGTAGTAATTTTATGAAACAATTTGGCTAAAAATATTTTCAATCAAAAATTTTTTCAAGTTTTGTTTTGGACTTGATTTTTTCTCAGAAATTTTCATGAAGGGCATGGCTTATTTAAAGAACGTTAACCAGAAGCCAGTGGATTAGATTCACATGTTCGACAGCTGAGCATAATGAACTTTCAATCAAGATTAGTTTGTTGAGATTAATTTATAGCCGGTGCAAGAAATTAATTTCTCACATAAATTGCTATCTTGTCTGGTAATTTTAGTGAGTGATTTTTAACTACAATATTACTGATTTGATCATTTACCTAGANTGTTGAGATTAATTTATAGCCGGTGCAAGAAATTAATTTCTCACATAAATTGCTATCTTGTCTGGTAATTTTAGTGAATGATTTTTAACTACAATATTACTGATTTGATCATTTACCTAGATTTTCTGAACTAATTAATTATTATTTCATCAGTAATTTCAATTTTTTTCATGCAGTTCCTTTTGCTAATATAACTTCATTTTTCACAGATAATGAGAGTCATGTGTTTTGTGTAGAGTTAGAAAGTAGTTTGATTTGTCATTTTTAAGGGTATTTCTTTTGTAAGTGTTTTTCATACAAATTGTGTAAAAAGTTTTGTCTTTATCCTTGTCTACATTTTTGAAGTGCTATATGTCATGTATGTTCTGAACATAGTTGGAATTTCTCTAAGGATCGCTTTTAATGTGTTTGAGCATTCATGCTGATCACGTACCTGCATTGGACACAAATATTCTGCAATTATTTCATTACGTTTTCAAGAGTAAATGCATTTTTCCCACGTTATTAATTTCATAAAGGGAAGCCACTTCAATTGGCATCACTACGCAACAGCTAGCCGCAACGAGCAAAGAGAAAATAGCAATTCTGCTTTGCTCCACACACACGCCCGAAATANCTAGCCGCAACGAGCAAAGAGAAAATAGCAATTCTGCTTTGCTCCACACACACGCCCGAAATACCTACATATTTTATTATCAATTAAAATCTCTTTCTTTCACAACATTTATGACTTTATTTTCACATAATATAATACAATTTACTAAAGAGTGGCACAACATACAATATACCAGTGTAGCTCAGTACCTACATAGAGGTAAGTTGCAGATATCTATTTCCCCTTTAAAAAAATAGGTGGTGAATGTGTTTCTAATATAGCAAAGGAAATAACTAAAACATCTGCATTTAAAGGCAAACAATCTGTAAGGGACAAAAATGGTAATTTTAGGACAGCACAAAAAANATAACTAAAACATCTGCATTTAAAGGCAAACAATCTGTAAGGGACAAAAATGGTAATTTTAGGACAGCACAAAAAATATAGAGCCAGATGAAAAATTTAATACGTTCCAAAATATTGCTTGAACAATTTATAGACATCTGATACAGAGGAGAAGAAAAGGCATTAGAGAATTCTTTTCAATACCATCTGACTTAAGGTAGTGAAGCTAGAATAATGGTAAAAATGTATTAGGGGCTTGCAAATATTTGGAAATGGAGATAGTTGTGAGTAATAATTTAGGAACTGCATTTGAAGTTCAAATGTCAAAGGTAAAAATTAAAATACTTATTTACACTTATGTCAAGGGTATGATAATGCTTTAAAAATTTTGTATTGTTACTGAAATCAAGGTGTTAAAACTTGGTTAATAAGTTAATTTTTCTATGCTCCACAAATATTCAATTACAGTGGAACCTTTAGCCATTGTTATGGCCAGCTGTAGCAAGACAGTAGTTGTGGTTTCAGCCTACTCTCAGATCAACACAGGCATTTTTTTTTTTCATACTAAGCATACATTTATTTGTATATATGGACTTTAATGTTTGTTATGCATATTAAAAATATCTAAAATAACAGAAATTTAAGTACTTGCACTCTAGTACTTGTCGACAGGTGCACACA
Source organism: Clitarchus hookeri (assembly GCA_002778355.1). Taxonomy (NCBI): domain Eukaryota; kingdom Metazoa; phylum Arthropoda; class Insecta; order Phasmatodea; family Phasmatidae; genus Clitarchus; species Clitarchus hookeri. The sequence continues at coordinate 69,171 of NQII01007883.1, read as the reverse complement.
ACACACAAAGAAGGATGACATATTTTTCACACGGTTGCGTGATTGCAACGTTTTGCTGGCCTAGTCAGTTTCATGAAGCTGCGAGTTGTAGGACATTGCAATATGGTGGAAGGGCGCTGTTGGTAGTAAACCAAACTAGGGTGCTGCGGAAAAATTTAAAATTTGCCAATATAGCTGATGAGTATGGTTTGAAGCTGTGATTATTTTATGTTTAGGCCCAGGGGCTGTCTGGATTTTGTTATAAATTGACGAGCTAATTCCCATTGTCTGAGTTCTGAGCTATTGCTTAAAGGCTCTCACAACTCGGGTACTATAGCAGGAATCAAAATCCTTGTGGTGTGATGCTGCATGCGCTTCAACTTGTTTGTCTTGTAGGGTGTGGATGTGACCAACTGTGGCTTGTATAGTGTCTACTCTGTGACCATTCATTTTCTGCCTGAGTATGTTTGTGGTGGGGCCGATGTATTCTGCATTACGGTGTTGGCACAGTAGCTGATAAATCAGATTTTTTGTTGCACAGTTATCATTGCCTTGTATGTGGTATGTACGGCTAATGAGTCTGCTTTTGAAAGAAGTTAAAGGTTGGTGGATGGCACAGGAGCCACAGCATGGGTTATTACAGGGACGGTATCCTCTGGGGGTGATAGTCTGGTTGGAATTTGTGGTAGGTTGCAGGTTTGGATGAACCAGTTTGTTGAATAGGTTAGGTGGCCTTTTGAAGACCAATCTGGGTGGTTTGGAGAGCAGAGCTTGTGCTTGTGGTGAATAAACCAGAATTTTGATTCAGAGTGGAGAATGGTTCTGAGTTTACTTAGGCCTTCATGATATGGGACCACCAGGAGTATATCAGAGTTGTTGACTTTGGTTTGTGTTCCGTTATTTGATGCTTGCTGGGTCTGTTTGTGAACGAGGGGCCTGGGGTAGCCCTTGTCAAGGAATGCTCTGGCTATTTGTTCACACTATTTGTTGAGATCACTATTTGTTGAGCAGATATGTTCGGCTCTTGTGGCGAGATTGTAGGGTAGGAATTTTTTTGACATGGTATGAGTTGTAGCTGTCAAAATATAAGTACTGGAGGTTGTTGGTGGATTTGGTGTGTACAGCNTGGAGAGCAGAGCTTGTGCTTGTGGTGAATAAACCAGAATTTTGATTCAGAGTGGAGAATGGTTCTGAGTTTACTTGGGCCTTCATGATATGGGACCACCAGGAGTATATCAGAGTTGTTGACTTTGGTTTGTGTTCCGTTATTTGATGCTTGCTGGGTCTGTTTGTGAACGAGGGGCCTGGGGTAGCCCTTATCAAGGAATGCTCTGGCTATTTGTTCACACTATTTGTTGAGATCACTATTTGTTGAGCAGATATGTTTGGCTCTTGTGGCGAGATTGTAGGGTAGGAATTTTTTGACATGGTATGAGTTGTAGCTGTCAAAATATAAGTACTGGAGGTTGTTGGTGGATTTGGTGTGTACAGCNTTTTTTTGACATGGTATGAGTTGTAGCTGTCAAAATATAAGTACTGGAGGTTGTTGGTGGATTTGGTGTGTACAGCAGTGTGACTTGTGCCATTGTGGAATATGGCATGTGTTTTGGAATATGACGAGGTGAACTTGAGCGAACTGTGTGCGTTGGGAGGTTGGTAGGAATGCCTTAGCTTGACCACCTCTGCTGGCCTAGTTGTATACTGAGGACATGTTTGCAAAAAATTGTGTTTTTGTGTGTGCGTCTTCGTAGTTGTATACGGTCAAAACTCAAAATTACGACCATTCAAGGTTCCCAAAAAAATGGTTGGTAGTTCGTGAGGTCGTTGTTTGATTTTGGACTGATTCGGACCCACCTCTATATGTAAAAATTGCATTACATTTTACTTAAGCCATTTTGCACCATTTTAGCATCAAAATTACATGCCATATTTGTTAAATACATTTAAATGGTTCCAGTGAATTAACTTATAAGATCTACGCACTTGTAAGATAAAATTTGACTTATTTGGATTGAGTTTGAACCCCAAAAAGTTAAAAATTGTTTCTTTGTTCATTTGTTTCTAGAGCAAAAATAATATGCTGTTTTAATGAAATATTAATTTTAACATTTTCAAGTTTCTCGAGAGAAGTTCTATCCTACAAGAACATAAAAACCCTCCCCTTGTCACAAAAAAAATGCCTAAACACAGCTGTTTCTGTGTCCCAGCCTTGCCAAGGTGATCAATGAGGGGAGGGGAAGGTGGATGGCTTACCCTCCCTCCGGCGACAAAGAGAACTCTGCATGCACCTAACTTCATCGATACTGTGTTCTGCCTCGCCCGTTGCCACGCCTAGCTTTCCATTCTCTGTCTCCGCTTACAGCAGAGAAACTGCAAGTAGGCTCGTAGTGACTAGAGCAGAGCACGAACTGTGTCTTGTAAATGTGCTGGTTTCTGGCGTTGTTGGAATATTTTACCAGCAGTTATGAATTATTTTTGTTTTTATTAAGTACAGTTGATTGTAGATGCTTATCAGTGTGTCTTAATTGAAACGTCATATCAGGGCACTGCTTTCTAAAATAGCCTGATGCTGTTTCATAAAAGATGTCAAACTAAAGTTCTCCCTTACTTTTCTTTCAATTATATAACTAAACAGCCCCAACTATAATATCCTCCATGAGTACTGAATTTAAGTTAACCGACATCTTTCAGTGCTTACCACGAGATAAAACAAAAGTTAAAAGGTGAGAAAAAAATGTGCATTGGATTCATATCATTTGTTTACATTTTTCATTTTCAGCATAACAGCTGTGATGGAAAAAACGAGGACCGTGTTACTTACGTTTTACAATTGAGATATTTGTGTTTCGACAGTAATGTGTTTTCATATCTGCAGTTCTGAGGAGTCATTTTAACCGGAACACACCTACATTTTAAAATAATATTTTGTGGATGAATAACTTTATATTCTCTAGCAAACTGCAAACAAATGTCTCTGGAGCTGCTCTGAAACTGATTTGCTGCCCCATTTTCATGCTAATTTTGACGATAATGTGCATTCATGTTAGCCGTTTTGTGGCTCCCTGGATTGTAAATATGGATTTACTCTGCCTCTATCAGATGGAGGAAAATAATCCTAATTTCCCTTCCTGCTCTTGCTGTCATGGGAATTTTTTAGCTTCAGATTTTTATCTATGAAAGACGTTTAGTTGCACCTTTGTGGCTACCCACGATATTGGTTTCCTAGTATAAAATTGACTGAAAACGACTTTGAAAAAAATTAGTGTATAATGTTTTATTTGCAATGCCGCACAAAGATATTGTTTCGCCTGTTTTTCCTAGTAACCTTCACATATGGAAAAAAAACTGTATCTGAATATAAATTTGTAATTAATTGATTTGTTTACATCTGTGTCAAAGAAAGACAGTCTTTATTTCTCCTTTCAGCAGTTCAATCCAGTGTTTTTATTCTGCTGCTTCACTAGGGGCAATCCTGGAGCTTAACTCTAGGTAACTTGAGTAACTGCAGGCTTGCAGGCTCTGGAGTTGTACAGGAGTGGCAAATATAATCCCAATATTTAGTGGCCAAAATAAATGCAAGAAATTTATTTGCCCTATTTCCTTCATATTTTTCTATTTTTAACCAAATTTTTTATGGTTTCCTAAAAAATTATTTTTACTTAGAGAGAATTATTATTATGGGGGTCGTTTTGTCGAGATTTAATTTTAATAACGCAGTTCGGCTGCTTACACAGGTCTACTTTAGTCTTCGACAGACTGCTTACATGCTGAAGGATATGTAACAGTATTCCGTAATAATTACACCATGCAATGAATTGTATTGATTTGGTCTGGTATCTACATGCTGTAAACTGTTACATTCAGTTAAAAGAAAAAACTGCTACATGTTTTTGTTTTTTAATCATGTTTAAAATTACAACATGAACCACAACTATTTCATGGTGCCATGCGACTGAACACAATATGCTAAAACATTTGCATTTCATGTTGCAGAAGCAAACCTTAAAGTGAACTGGGGAACATTATTTGTTGTCTGTTAACAGCCAGTTTTTATTAAATATATTTGCTGCTATGTTACATATTGTATGAGTAGGTTCCAACTTTTATAGTAAATTAAATGCGCTGATTTCATCAATAAAATTTCACCATTTAGTAAAAAAAAAACTATTTTCATTTCATCAAATTTTATTGCAAAAAAATGCACGCATTATTATTAGAACATGAATCTGTTGTTTTTGTAACGATTTCACTCAAACTAAATGGAATTTGTTATTCATTCTTTTAATCAGTAGATATTTAAGTGGAAAACATTCAAAAATGTATAACAATAAGGATGGAAGGACAAACTTACGAGACTCGTCATGTAACACACGTTCTCACATCACAGTAATTTTTGTGCGATAAATATTGTAATTTATCTAGAAATTTAAAACTGCCCAAGAACATTCACTAGTGTTTCAGTTTTGTAAGATTTTTACATCACCCACATACAACATATGTTCATTTGTAGATAACAATATTTTAATTAAATCCGGTTTAGTTCAATATTACTCCAACACAAATTCACAGCTTCACTACAAAATACTACTAATTTCATTATTGATAAAATAAAAATACTCCTTACATAGTAAAAATATTTCTGCAAAGAAGTGGTAAAATATTTGTTTTGATTTTCTTGGCAATATGAAAATTACATAAATTTGCTTCCAATGTAGTTGTCTTTTTATTTTTTATGTCCTCCAAAATCACATCATTACTGTGCATACAGCACTGCATTGTTTAAGCACGTGTCTTTTCCAGCGCGCTCAATGTTTACATCGCAGATTTGCACATTGGTCTGATTATAATTTATTTAAAAAAACCTTCACTTTCAAACTCCCAGGAAGTTACTATTTTTGGTATTCTTAACTAGTGTTGCGACATAAGCAGCTGACTACAATCACCATTCTTGCTTAATAGTTGCAAATGCCGTATTTGCTAGTTGTCAAGAACCTAACCACAAAGCACAGATGATGAGTAAAGTGCAGTGTGTACAAATATCATGAAAATGTTTAGTGCGTTATTATTACATCCCATAAAATTGTACTCGTCTGTTTTATATATACATACTATTTACTTTCATCATATCACCAACATTTTTGGTTTGAGATGTTCGTTTATAAATAAAATACACGCAGGCGTGATGAGCGTGATTCTGCCCGTGAACGAGCACTATAGCGATTCGGCTCGATATATATTGAATCGTATGTGCAACAATATTCTTTTGACCTTGCTACCAATCGATTTATGAAACATTCTTGTGACGTAAACTTTTGTTTACATTTTTATAGTCAACAACGTGATCATGCAAATAGTTTTGTTTTTGTCATTTGCACATATGTGAAGTAAATGAGAGCTAATGCTGTATAACAAATGGAAAATTGAAACTTAATGTTTGTAAGAATTTTCACGGTAAAAGAAGTACGCACTGTGGTTTTAGATACACTTAAACAAGCAATTTTGTCTGTATTTCGTGAATGCGGGAATTGTTACACAATTTTGCGAATTAAACAAAATTTCTCAGCATTTTGCATTTTTTTTGCATTTACAAAAATTTCTAGGCCCTATGTTATGAGTCATGTAAGGACAGATTGTGTCTTATCTCAGAATGACAAATGTAGCTTGCAGCATCTTGTCGAATCTGGCGTAAAAAATATCAATAAAAATAAGTTTACACAGTTGTATGTGACACTAGGTTTATATAATAGTTCGACCTATGTTTCAAACTGCATCAAATTTCACTTACCGTAGTGGCATTTGGTGGAAATATTTGGGATTCATGTATACTTTAAAGGATTTGGCCAGAGACAGGATTCAACCCATCTCTAAATATTGTACATTATGTCCTGCAGAATACGTAAATAAATTGTCATCTGTTTGATTGTATTATTTTAACTCCTTAAAAAATGTACCCTTCAATAAAAAAATTTGGTTATACATAAATATAACATTATTAAGAAATTTTATTAAATAATTGGCTCTACAGAGTAGTGTATTAGGATTCCCAAAGAATTTTCAATTTATTACTGCTCATGTTTTACTTCAAACAGTTTATACTTGTTCAAATAACCTCCGAATGTTAGCATAAGTGTCCTGAAATGCAATTTTTATGGGACAGGTTTATTTATTGTTTGCCATGGTTGTTTTCCAGATCAAAGAGATAATCCGGCAAGGGGTAGAGGTGCCAGAGGGGCAGAACGACCTTCGTCGCATGCAGTTGCGTGAGTTGGCACTCCTGAATGGAACACTGCGTGAAAATGAGGGTCCCCGCTGCACCAACTGTGGTGCATCTGACCACAAGTCATGGATGGTAAGTCTTCCTGCACAGCTGGTCATTTCACTAACTTGTTACAGTTCAGACTACTATGAAAATTGATCACTGCTAATACAGACAGTGTGGGTGGGTAGCAGTTCTGTTTTGGCTACTCATGTTTTCGAAATTAGTTGCTCTGGAATACAGTTGAACTACCCCTAGCAGTTTCCAGAAATTAGGTCGATATGGAAAAAAGAACTTTACAAATATTTTGGAAAATTTTGAACAGAGTTTGACTTAGTCCCAACCCTTATACAGTCGAGTCTCGATGTAACGAACACGTAGGTAACAAAAACGGTGATCTAAAGTAAAGGTTTTCAGGAACCGTAAAAAAAAACCAATATTTTATGAAAAGAATAAAATATCCTTGCTGAAATTTAATAATAATACAATGAAAACATAATAAAATACATTCACTGGCCTGTGGAAATAAAAAAAAAATTGTGAAAATCTGTTTAAAACTATGGCGGCGGTGATTTGAGTTGACAGAGCGCACCTAGCAAGTTAGACTTTGCGTAAAACATGACCGTCACGAAGGGTTCTTTTGTTCTTCACCTCTGCTACCCGCCGCGACTATCCCTCTTCACGCACCTAACTGCCCTCCCTGCCCTAGCGCCTAGCTGCCATCCAATCATGCGCGCATAGCAACAGCAGTAGCCAATACAGTACGGGTTACAGTTCTTCCCCTTTCCCTCCCATGAGCACCTTTTATTTTGTGGTTGTAACCACACCACACTCCATTTTTATACATTTTTCAATGGTGCAGTTATAACTTTGATTTTTGGCTTTTCTTCATGGATTTTAATTACAAATTGTGATTGGGATTGACTGAATTGCCTGTTAACGACCTGTTTACGCTATTATGTACGGTTTTGGATACAGCACATTACGTCAACCCGCCTCACTTCTCTGTCACACGTGTCGCAGTTGGCCTTGAAAAGTAGGTAACGTCCTTCGCACCTGCTGTTAGCATGCCCAGGCCCTCATAACTTAAATAGGGAAAATTAAACCTTACCGAATATACTCGAAGTCGGCCCGAAGTCAAGGCCCTATGGCAGTGGTACTCATACTTTTGTAAGGGGCCATATTAAGAAAAATTAAGACCGCCGCATGCTGCACTTGCGGCACTTGACATAATAATATTTGTGAACTAAAAGTAAATATGTAATTCGATGAAATTTAAAATTCAGAGTGTCTTGCAAGTCGTTTGTTTATTCTTCATTCGATACTGTGATGGCGGGCGGAGGTAGTACATCAAAAATATGTACAGAAGTTGCCTGACTGTTAAAATAATGAAAAATATCATCTAGTTTCATCAGTGACTTGAACTTTTAATAAATTTGTATTATGTATTGCTTCTTTATATTTGTAACAGACACCCTAAAAATAAGAATAACTTGTATCTGCTGAAGCTGGCGAGCGCAGACTTCTGCATTTAAAACAATTATTACATATTTAAACAAAGTATATAATATTCACATAGCTTAAATATATGATAAGCAATCACATAGTTTCTCTGTTTAGATATTGTTTAAACTCATGATTGATTTGCATATTTTAATTTTGTTGTTTGTTGTCTGTTGCGTTGTGTAACCAACATTCACATCTGTTTATTCACATCACATGTATTTTCATGAATATAACCATACAATGGGTTGTAATGTTGTGTTTTACCTTCATGGTTACAGTTTATATTCACTCAAATGTATTTGTGATAAGAGAACATAGGCCATTTACAATATAAAAAAAACAGCTGACAAAGTCTTTACAATATCACCAACATAACAAAGTGAAAATGAGTCGTTTACTCTGTGTGTGTTCTAATGTTGGCAGTACCGTAGAACCTACTTCGGCTTGCCTCGGCAAACAAATGAATCGGATAAGGATCCTTGTTATAGCCTTGAGTTGCAACGCTCTACTCGTATGCTCCCTGTGCTTGCCTGTCGGCTGACTACGTGTGCCGCACGGGCAGTCAGTGTGTTGGATAAATGAAGGCGTGATTGTGGTGCATCGTGCAAACTATTGTTTTTTTATTTGTTTGTTTGTTTATTAATTTGTTTATTTATTTATTTAATTAATTAATTTAAGTGAGAAAGGGGGCCTTCGCACTGGCTAAAAATGTATGCTGGAAAAAATAATATATCCACAGTACGAGCCACAATGTTTACGTTTTTTTGGTGGTAAGAGGAGGTCCACGGCCTTGTAGGATGTATATTTTATCTGAAAGACTTCTGCTTATTGAAATAAATTTGTGTTTAGTTAACAAACCGTATAATGTTTGTACAAAAAGGTTTTCGGAAATGGATTTTGCACTTGTTCAAAGTTAAGCGGGGCACAATGTTTTAACATTATTTTCGTTACCTACAGATTGTTTATGGTCTTGCAGTTCAGTACTCATGGATATAGGTTATTCACGGTAAAGTGAGAACTTTTGAAAGCCCTATAATTTGGAATATTGATAGTAAATAATTATATTTTATTTTATCCGTAGACTTTAACTTCCAAGTGCGGTGGAATATACACTCTGTGTTTATTACTTACATGGCAAGGATAAAAAATGACTGAAAATAAAATGTAACTAGGACCTCAAAATTGCTCACTTTACCGTAAACAGCCTATACACACGTGCATGCGAGAGTTGGACGAACATAACATACCATGGGCGATGTTTATCATACCTCTAACCTCCGCCACAGCTGCGACCCCACCCTGTCAAACTTTGTTAGCAGTACATGCCACTAGATTTACGTGATTTGAAGGGAACGGCTCATTGAGCTGCTGCAGCCGCCTGTATGTCAACTGCCCGCATCACACCAATGCTTGGCACTTGGGTCGAGGAGAGGTAATCCACCGCGCATCCTGGCTGCACAGCCAGCATCCTTGTGCTCTCTCTCTCTCTCTCTCTCTCTCTCTCTCTCTCTCTCTCTCTCTCTTTTTCCACCTTCCCTGCAACCTCCTCACTCGTCCTGGGTCCAGTGTATAAATATTGGCTGCTGGACTAAAGTTTGAGGCTGGTTCGCCTTGGCATAGTTGCAGAACGTTACTCAGCCCGAGCACACTCAGACTTTACCTTTGTCTACAAGCTCAAAGCTACAACATTAGCTTCAGCCACGGTGCTATACCCTTGCACTCGCATACCTAGTCCGCAGTTTGTGGGAGTTGCCCTCGCCCTACCAGCATCCGTGACGACCATGTTCTACACCTCGCCACTGTCAGTTGGCAACCTAAGTCTAGCCCATCAGGCCCTAGTATGGGTACAGGCTGGTTATGTTGATTTTGTTGGTTCACCAATAAAACAGGCAAACATCGTGACTGACTTTCTCTACCAGCTCTTAATCTTTTTACGTCTGTTTACCTGCATTAATCCCTTTTTTGACCCATATCCACACACACTCTTGCAGGTGTTGCACCTCCCTTTTCCCTACAGACTTTGTACATCTAGCATTCCTCTTCATGCTGGAGACCAGGGTATAGCGATAAACCCACCTTGTCGGTCACCAACAGAGGGGAGTATTTAATTGCTGTCGCAACTTTCAGTGGAGTGGAGTACTTGGAATGCCGTCTATGATCATGCCCTACGTGAGTACTTGCTGGGGGGACGGCAGTGGTGGTAATTCCGAACTCACTAACTACGAACATCTCGACGGAAAACTGGAATGCCTGCAATAATCATGTTTGCTTCGCTATCCCTGATAAGGATAAACGTGTGGTGTGGAGCATTGCACAATGAGAGGGAAGTCGCTGCCCTCCAGGAGGCTGCCTGGGAAACACTCCCTCATCCCCCCACCCCTTTCTTCCTTTTAGTACACCCCAGATAGAGCTGTGTCAGTTCCTATTGGACATCCACTATTCTCTCTCTCTCTCTCTCTCTCTGTCTCTCTCTCTCTCTGTCTCTCTCTCTCTCTCTCTCTCTCTCTGTCTCTCTCTCTCTCTCTCTCTCTCTCTCTCTCTCTCTCTCTGCATCCTGAATGCCATGCTATAAGTCTGGGCAACAGAAGGTGTTAAGGAAGGCCTTGGCTCTGGCCAGGGATATTGTGGAGTCCAACCAGTGGGCCAGCAGTGTGTACTCCAACCGACATGAGGAAGCTGCAAGACTGAGGAATGCCTCAACTACCCTGCAGTCGATTGCTACTACTTTTTCGGGAAGAGGTTACCAGGGAGAGGTCACTGTATCATGCTTTCCTGTTCCACGTGCTCTCTCTACACTCCTCCCTACGCCTTCAAAGCAGCGGCCGAACGCTACATACACCACCACGCCTGCCAAGGCCACCTGTCAACTAGGGTTTGACAGAGATATTCATTCCCACCTCCTTGAACACCCAAGCAGTGATACGTCCAGCATCACCAAAAGACCAAANGAGGTTACCAGGGAGAGGTCACTGTATCATGCTTTCCTGTTCCACGTGCTCTCTCTACACTCCTCCCTACGCCTTCGAAGCAGCGGCCGAACGCTACATACACCACCACGCCTGCCAAGGCCACCTGTCAACTAGAGTTTGACAGAGATATTCATTCCCACCTCCTTGAACACCCAAGCAGTGATACGTCCAGCATCACCAAAAGACCAAANAGTTTGACAGAGATATTCATTCCCACCTCCTTGAACACCCAAGCAGTGATACGTCCAGCATCACCAAAAGACCAAAGGGTTGTTATCAGTCTCGAATATACAAAGACATTCCACGCACAACCTCTCCCTGTCAGTGGGACTCCAGCATCCTGGTACCGAGGGGGGGAAAGTTGCGACGAGACCCACCTGCTGAAGGCAACCCGAACAGGTGGGGCGTCACACAAATTTTCCACGCCAATGCACAGTCGCAACATTTTTGCTGNCTGCTGAAGGCAACCCGAACAGGTGGGGCGTCACACAAATTTTCCACGCCAATGCACAGTCGCAACATTTTTGCTGGCTGGGCCAGCATCTTTAGGCTGCGAGTGGTGGTACACTGATGTTGCTGACCATAGCATCATTTGAAAATTTGGGGTGCCGTAATTTGTTTTTGTGGTTGTGGGGTATTATTTGAAGACCAATCTGGATGGTGTGGAGAAAAAGTTTTGACTGAGTGGTNCTGCTGAAGGCAACCCGAACAGGTGGGGCGTCACACAAATTTTCCACGCCAATGCACAGTCGCAACATTTTTGCTGACTGGGCCAGCATCTTTAGGCTGCGAGTGGTGGTACACTGATGTTGCTGACCATAGCATCATTTGAAAATTTGGGGTGCCGTAGTTTGTTTTTGTGGTTGTGGGGTATTATTTGAAGACCAATCTGGATGGTGTGGAGAAAAAGTTTTGACTGAGTGGTNGTTTGTTTTTGTGGTTGTGGGGTATTATTTGAAGACCAATCTGGATGGTGTGGAGAAAAAGTTTTGACTGAGTGGTAATGAGGCCATAATATTGCGTGTACAGTTGAGGATGGTTCTGAGTTTTTCCATACTGTCGTGGTAGGGGACAACTAGAGGGATATCTAAGTTGCTGATTTTGTTTGGAGATCTGTGGATGAAGTGGTGTGCTGAATATGTTTGTGACTGGTAGATCTGAGCTAGCCTTTATTGGGGAATGCTTTGGCTATTAGATCACACTGCTTTTTTAGATCGGTTGAATGGAACAAATGTGTTCGGCTCTGGTTGCAAGACTATACTGCAGAAATTTCTTGGCATGGAATGGATGCTAGCTATTGAAATTTAGGTACAGTATTGATGGTTGTCGGTGGGTTTAGTATGAACAGCTGTTTCGTTATTGGCATTGTGAAGGGTTAGTTCCAGTAGTGCTTGTTCTGAAATCTAAAACTGTTGTTGTTTTGAGTGAGTCTTGCCAGTTGGACCAGAAATGCCATGGAAGGTTTGCTGTTGGAAGGTATGGTTAAGATACATTTGTATTGCAGACACTCCTATGAGTGGGGAATATGGGTGTGGCATCTTGCTCCCTCACCCATCTATAGATGATCATCTCGCAGCAGGGTTGCATCATCCTCCTCTTCCCAAGTGTGATGGGCTGTCAGTTTTTTACTTGGAATAAAAACTGTACCTGCTGACTCAAAACAGCAGCAGTTGAGCCTGTCATGTTTCAACGTCACCACCCTATTATCCACTGGTGTTATGGCCAAACATGAATAAAAATATAGTCTAAATACTGTATCAGCTAAAAAGGAAACCATTTGAGGCTGGTTCCGATACTGTAAAATCAGCCATTATTAACATTATTATTGGGTATCTGTATTTGCTCAGCTGTAATAATTACGTTACAATGGCCCATTTCAAAGAGGAATTTAAACATTTTATATGGCAATTTTTTATCATGAAGCATTTGCATTAAAAAATAGGAAGGAGCAATTTCCACCTCCCCCTTTTTTTTCTCAAGTTAAAATGTTTTTACTAGCTGGTCCTGTGAAAAACATCTTAAGTTAGTTTTACTGGAAGTTGATTTATTCTATTGTAAGTAAAATAATGGCCCCACATGATTAAGGTAGTAAAAGAAATCTTCTTTTTGGCCACAGTATTAGGTATATTAAATGTAGAAGTATTGAGTCAAGACAAAAAATTATACTGTACTTGAGTTCAGTGGCCACAGATGCTTCATTGCAGAGGAATGGAGAGTGTTGCGCAGAGATACCTGTAAATTGCAACATTGCAAATACATTAGAAGAAAAAAAAATTGTTCTTGTTTTATCTATGTTCAGAAATGAACGTATCATGTTAACTTCACCATGTTTCTGTGTAAGTAGGGATGGGATTTTTGAATTCCAGATTCATTGGGTATGGCAGATTCTACTTGTAATTCAAAAATGAAAATATAAGTGTTGTAAACAAATTTGTAATGCAAGGTTAATTTACTAGTTTTTTATTGCAAAAGTTAAAAAAAGAAATCTATGCACAATTTACAAATATGTTATACCTCGTTACTTTGCATGTATTTTCACTATCTCGTGAAACAGAATAACATGTTTTTTATGTATGATTCCAGTGCCCGGACAAACCCAATGTCACCAACAACATAATATGTGCAAGCTGTGGAGGCGTGGGACACATCGCCCGGGACTGCAGACAGAAGAAGCCTGGGGCCTCCCTAGGCGGTGTGGGTGGAGGAGAAAAGACCAAGATAGATGAGGAGGTCAGTTCCCACCCCCATAGTACAAGTCCCACATCTGTGTGGTCTGCTTCCATATGCCAAGTGCTTTGTGTTTATAACACGAAACTTTTTTTTGCCAGATTTCCTGTCTAGTAAAACCTTTGCTGTTAAAAATTTATTTGTGAATTTGGTATCATATACANGGACTCAACTAATGTCTGAAGGTATGCAGGAGGCAATTCACACCATGAATCATGCAGGGCAGTCCACAAATCCAATGTGCGCCAATTTGAGAAAGGGTTGCACGTCTGTCACGTTTAATGATTCTCGNAGTCCACAAATCCAATGTGCGCCAATTTGAGAAAGGGTTGCACGTCTGTCACGTTTAATGATTCTCGCCAGTCGTCATTTGTCCTGTTCTTTGACGACCTTTTTCCGGCCGCAGCGATATCGAAGATGTGATGTTTTACCGGATTCGCGATATTCACGGTACACTCGTGAAATGGTCGTACTCGAGCATCCAAATGTTATCTCTACCTCGGAGATGCTATGTCCCATCTCTTGTGCGCTGAATATAACACCACGTTTCAAACTCACTTAAATCTTGATAATCTGCCATTGTAGCAGCAGTAACCGATCTAGCTGCGGACCGCATCGCGTTACTCTGATTGGTTCCATACCTCTGTTATTTGCATACACATGCCTTTACCAGTTTTTTTGGCTCTTCAGTGTAAAAACAGCCACCAGCCTGAATAACATTAATTAATTTTCAGAATAACATCACAGTGCCATTTTATGTGTAACCATATCAAAGTAATGCAAAAATGTGTGTGTGATGCTCTGTTCTTATTGGGGAAAGGATAATAGGTCACTTACATGCTGAATCTGGGAGTTTTGACATCTAATTTCAGTGATTAGTGGAGACCTGAAAAAATAGCATTTGCGATAAAACAAAAAATAACGCAAATTTTAGCATTTTCGTGCGAATAAAGTGATTTTTCCCATTTTACTTCAAATATAGCTATTTTGAACATTTACACCTACCTTTACTTGAAACTAAACCTATATTTGCGGAATTAGTGTTACACAATAATCTGTTTGTTGCTTTGCTAACTAAATATTGCAAAAAAAAAATATGCACACCGTCACACAATTTTATATCACACTGTTTACCAAATGTATTTTTGCGTGTTAAAAATTTTGAATGGCTATGTGTCAATAATTTGTGGAACACATTTGTAGCTTTCTTTGAACGACACACCCATTCCATGATTTTTTTTCACGTACATAGTTCAAAAATGTAATAATCACCAAACAAAAGTGTTACTGTTAAGGTAGCGGGAATTATTACAAGGCCTTGACTACCATAGAATACACGCGGCTAGAGAATATTTGACAGGAAATCAGAATGTAAATTAGTGCACGAGTTAAGATGAAATTTTCATCACTGCTGTAGAGATCTGAAAATCTAGCAAACACTATAAATGCAAATTTTCACATAAAAAACAAAAAATTACTATTTTTTGAAAATTCTAGCTGTAATTCTAGTGCACAGCCCTACAGAAGTTTATTTCCTCACTAGGAAACTCCGCCGTTGTAGTGTTCACGTCTACGAAGCACCACGTTATCTATGGAATTCGCGCCAACTAGCTCGTTGAGTTTGTTTACATTCATAGCATCTTCACGTTTTATCCAACAATTATTTATTTTTTACAAAGTGGTGTGGTGGTCAAAAATGTGATTTTATGCATTTATTTATGTAGAATATATTTATAAATTGAATTATCACGTATTTTAACTTCCAGTTAACTTAATTTTTTTATCATACATATTCTCTGTAAATATGTGCAGTAAAAATCGACACGTTTTGAACAAACAAAAGTTTTGTTAGCGGGCGTAACAAAAAAATCTGTTGTTGAATGTTCAAATAGTTACAAACATAAAGGTAGATTTCTGTAATATTTTTTTCTGTTCGTACAAAGCACTTNCAAACATAAAGGTAGATTTCTGTAATATTTTTTTCTTTTCGTACAAAGCACTTTTATTATTATTTTTTAAACAGTGCTTTTATAATTGTGTATAAATTGTTTACATTAGTCTTCATGAAACAGTATGCCCTTGTCAGTGCATTGTGACCATTGTTCCAGGTCTCAGAGGTAAGAAAATGTNGGCGTAACAAAAAAATCTGTTGTTGAATGTTCAAATAGTTACAAACATAAAGGTAGATTTCTGTAATATTTTTTTCTTTTCGTACAAAGCACTTTTATTATTATTTTTTAAACAGTGCTTTTATAATTGTGTATAAATTGTTTACATTAGTCTTCATGAAACAGTATGCTCTTGTCAGTGCATTGTGACCATTGTTCCAGGTCTCAGAGGTAAGAAAATGGGAAATTGTTTTCAATGTTGTCTGTTGATAAAGGCAACTAGTTGTTTTATCTTAAAAACGTGGCTGTATTTTCTCTGGGTGTTCGGTATTTTTGCAAGGAAACCGTTGTTAAAAAAAAAACACTGCTTTTCAATAGGAATAACACTGCCAACGTCAGGTTTTACGAATAAAGTGATATTTCTCATGCAGAAACCTGCGTTTTGTAGCAAGAAAATAACAGCTATTTTGGACAAAAATAACACCTATTTAAAAAAAATTACACCTATTTAAAAAAAAATAACACATATTTAAAAAAATATATTACCTACTTTTTGGGTCTCTAGTGATTGGTAATTGGTGTGTAGTTAGCAAACTCTTACCCAGAATGCTGGTCAGAAAAGGCTGTTCATGGTAAAGTGAAATGTAATTTTTTGTGAACATTTAAACATTTTATATGAAAAAATGTAAGAAAAGTTAAACTGTACGTTTCTTGGAAAAGTTTTAAAAAATTTTTATTTGTTTGGCTCTGGAATTGATGTTTTTGTTTATAACAGATCTTATTTTCTCTGGGTGTTCGGTATTTTTGCAAGGAAACAGTTGTTAAAAAAAAAACACTGCTTTTCAATAGGAATAACACTGCCAATTTCAGGTTTTAGGAATATAGTGACATTTCTCAAATTATGTATGTGTTTATAAAGAGCACATGAAAAATTGGAGCAATTCTCATGCAGAAACCTGCATTTTTGTAGCAAGAAAATAACAGCTATTTTTGACTAAAATAACACATATTAAAAAAAAACCACACATTTAAAAAAAATAACACATGTTTTTGAATAAAATAACACCTACTTTTTGAGGTCTCTAATTATAAAGCATTGTGCAGTAGCGAGTGTGGTATTGTAAGGAGAGTGTGTGGTTGCTAGCATGCATGCTGTGCCCTTCAAAAGATAGTGTGAATTGTCATTGATAACAGGAAAGTTCCCACAATTGTTATTAGACAAATTTTTTTAGCTTATGTGGCCTACTAGGGTGAAGAGATGGGACATGAGGTTAATGCAACGTTATTTCATGAATGTTCCTCCATATATATTTACTAATAATTAAAAATGGTTGTGTTTACACTTGCTGACAAAAAGTTTAGCGCCTGTAAGGAATGGTAGAAATTAAATGAAACTGCATATATTGAAAGCTGATGTGATTTTATGGAAATTATTACGTGATCAAATTACGTGGACAATAGAGTGGGCAGTCAGTACATGTATACTGCTTGACTTGCGTAAGTAGAATGTAACACTCCCTCAGGTCTGGTTTACATGAACAAATTTGGTTCAGGAGTATTACAGCCATTCTAGCTGCTGGTGAGGCAAGGCTTCTTAAAGCTGTTGTAACTGGCCCTCGATATCCTGCAGATCCGCACCAGGTCGAGTTAACATCCAAGCTGACCCCATAAATGCTCTGAGGCAGATTCAGAAACCTTGCTGGCCACCAGTACGTACTTTAATATTATGCACACTGCCTTCTAATTGGCGATATTAGTACGGAAAAGTAGACGTATCAGAATTGATAAAATATGTATCAGCCCAGCACTAGTAAGTTTGGTAGTTTTGTTTGATTTAAAAAAAATAATTTTCCAGTTGTAATACTTTGTATTTACAATTTTATTACCATAGTGATTCAAAAGTAGTCATTAGAAGAAAATGAGCATGTTCCTATTTGCTTTACAATTATTGTTTCACAATGACTTTTTAAAAGTTATAGAAATTAAGCGCAATAAAAAAAATAGATGCTTGTTTTCTGCACTTCAGAAATTACAACTTCAGAAAATAGTAACTTGTTTGTGCATGATCATATTCAGGAAATAAATGTAAATTTGATTCAACCCACTTGTGTCTTTGCAGGTATTCATGTATTTATACTTCCCAATGTTTGCAATATAGTTTTACAGAAATGTTGTGACATTGTGTGTGGTGTTAACAAGGTTCATGTGTGTGTGTTTGCAGTACATGTCACTGATGGCAGAGTTGGGGGAGGGCCCCCCACCCCCTCGAGACACAGACAAGGAAAGATTCACCCTACGCCACCGAGCAGCTCCAACTAATCAGTTTAACCGGCCGGCGCCCATGAGAGCCATCATGCCACCTCCAGTTGTGGCTCCCCAGTTGGTCCCCAACACCCTGCCCCCACCACCTTGGGTCCCACCAGCCACTACCGCCACAGTCCCAACCACCACTATAACTACCCCCCCTATGATGCACACCACCAACAAGCCCCCTGGCATGGATCTGCCACCTCCACATCAGATGATGCCACCTCTGAATCAGCCCCCACCCCCATGGCAACAGCCACCACCACCTCCTACCATGATGCAGATGCCACCCCCACCACGNACCGAGCTGACCGGGCTACCAAATCTCCTGGCCGCTCCCCCACCACCCCCACCCAGCTAGACCCTACTACGCCTCGACACTTGGATTATCGCAGAATAATTTGTAAACATTTGTTTACAGCTGGACTCTAGGGTGGTAGTTCTTCTGAGTTCATCCTAAATAAAAAAATATCGAGGTGGGCTGCATTTCCTTCCATTGAGTGCATTTGTCATTATTTTAATGTTAGTTTGTGGGAACCAGAACACTGCTGTTATCAGATATTTAAGTAGGTGTTGCTCACTTGAAAATATCTCTTGGTCTCGTACGTAGTCTGAAATCGAATTGTTTCCATTGGTTCCCCAAATTGTAGTTTGCATTTGTGCATTACTTCTCATTTGATGGTGTGATTCCTTCTGGTGGCTGTTAAGTGTTTGAGATCGGATTATTCACATATGACAAAAACCACAGTTTCATGTGAGGAAAGATATGGCTCATCAAGTTCAATACTGTGAAAAGCATTTTGTCATAGGATGTGGAGTATCAACTGAAACAGGCACACAACTATTTGGCCTTGCTTTGTAGTAGCCGTGATTTATGCATTATGTATAAAGCTACATGTTGCTCATTTAGTTCAAGATGTTGAATTCTGAGATGATTGTTGTTTTGTAATATTGTGGCGTGTCAAATTCAAGTGGATGGTGTTTATTCTTTATTTTTCAATCGAGGATTATTTTATGTAGTAATCTTCCACATAATACTGCCAACTTGTCATACACTCTTCGCTATTTTATGTTGCTGTGGAGATGCAGCCCCAACTAGAGCAGGGATTTACTGTCTTGTAGTTCCTAATTAAAACATCTTGTCCACCGAAAAGAAAAATTTTAAACATGCTGGGCTCACCAACCTTGATGTTAAGGCTTAATAACGGAATTAATTCCTGGTACAATTTGTGGTTGTTTGGAACTGTGATTAGGATACCATTTCAATGTTTTTACTGTGTCAAATATTGAAACATACTTTGGTATTGCATGTTATATATACAGTTTCCCAGTTAGTCTTGACAACTTCCTCATGTTAATTTAAGCTAAACAAATTGGTCATAAAATTATTTATAACACTTGGTGTCATCATTGTAAATAATATACAGTACATAACTCTGTATGTATATATAGTGACAAAAAATGTACAATATTTCACTCCCCTTCTCTACACATAAAATAAATATTTAAGATAATTTGCATCTGCAAATGACGAATCATTCCTCTGAATTTGAAGATCTTGTTTTACAATCTGATTTCAGAATTGTGAAAGATGAATTGAAGTGTTTATTTGCAGTTATTTGGGAAATTGATACAGAAGCTGACAGTAATAGTTATATCTGTCAAGATAGTAGCTACAGAAATACAGTGAAATCTTATAGTTGCACTCTTTATGGCAACATTGTATGAAATTGTTAATTGCGTAAAAGTTTCCTCTTATTTTTCTTCAGTTGTATATTTTTAGAAAGTTATATGTATTAAAAAGTTTGGAAATCATTGATTGTTGGACAGGCCTATGTGGTTCTAGATTTTATTGGTTGATTTAATTCTGGTTCCATTCCTCTGTAGACTAAAAGAAACTGGAATGTTATACCTTTACCCTGGTGATTCATATCATAAGGGTGTGATTAGTTATACTGTTGGTCACCTGCAGTAACCAAACAGAAATTTCATACATTTAGATATAGGCAGTACCAAAATTTTGTGGAAAATACAAGTACGGTAAATTGCCGGTTTTTATGAGGTGCCACTGTTCTTAAGAATGACTTTAAAATTGCTACCCTCACAAAATCGGAACTAACCCCAATTTTGACCCCTAAAATGTTTTAAAAATTGTTTTTAAAGTTCTCTCCCCATCCCCTTCTAGTGAAGCCAGTGTTTGATCCTCTCTGGCATAATACCATGATTTTTAATTAAAACATTTATTGAATTTGAATACTTGACCTCTCCTTGTTGTCAATAATGTATGCTATTAAAATATATGTTATTAAAATATTCATTATTTTCTAAAGTGTTACATAACTCGATGCAGGCACAAGTGGAATGTTACAAGAAAATTATAGGATGTAATTTTTATTAATTATCACTTTAAAAAGCAGGTGCAGTATGAAATGATCATCTTATATTTACAATCTCCATATGTATGTGACGTGCATTGCTGTGGTGCCAACATACACTTAAAACATCCGATTTGGAAGAAAAAGGTTCCGTGGTCCTCTGGAAATACTNTCATTGCTGTGGTGCCAACATACACTTAAAACATCCGATTTGGAAGAAAAAGGTTCCGTGGTCCTCTGGAAATACTCGCAGTGACCAAACGAGTCTTCATTTCCTCCCTTTACATGGCTGGCGAGGTTGAAGATGGCACCGACGTGGTGCCATCATGCACTCCCTCCAGTGGCCTACCAGGTGGTGGTGGTGAAAGAAGCGTATGGAGGGGTGGTTGCTGTGTTCCCAGAGCCACTGCTCATCATGGCCTCACCTCTCCACCTTATCCAGCCACACGCATTGCATTATGAGATGGTTGCTCTAAACGACGTGAACTTCTATTTGTAACATTTTTTTCCTCTGGTTTTTTATTTTATGTCATAACAGTAAAATTAATGTCAACTACATTACACACTTGTATTTTGTGCCAAAATTTTTTCTATTCTTTTATTAATTTTAGAATTTATTGATGGTTACCGACGATGGTCTCATAAAATTGCTACCCTCATAACATCCGTACATTCCTGTATTTTAAAAATTGAAAACAAATTATATTTACTCTATAGGCGTGTGTAAATCAGACGAAAATGAAAAAGATTTCATAAGAGTTTAGTCTTAATGAAAGATTAATGAATTTCCTAACGTTTTAGCAAGTTATTGGTTATAAAAAATTTGTTGCAAAACCAAACAAAAAAATGGAGTATTTACCACAGGGGTTCTTGCCTATACAGTAAAATCTTGTTATAACGTACGTGAATTGCCTGAACTGTGATACTCAGTGATGAAAGTACTTCATACTGAAATTCTTNAAAATCTTGTTATAACGTACGTGAATTGCCTGAACTGTGATACTCAGTGATGAAAGTACTTCATACTGAAATTCTTATTTTTAAAAACCTTTATAAGAGGCTCCATGAAATTGTGGCACAGTTAATTATTTCAGCAAATAAAATTAAAATGTAATTACAAAAAAAAAATAAAAAAATAAAGCTTATAAAATGGTACTGTCTAAAATATGAAAATTTACAAATTATAGGTATTCTGNAAAATCTTGTTATAACGTACGTGAATTGCCTGAACTGTGATACTCAGTGATGAAAGTACTTCATACTGAAATTCTTGTTTTTAAAAACCTTTATAACAGGCTCCATGAAATTGTGGCACAGTTAATTATTTCAGCAAATAAAATTAAAATGTAATTACNAGTTAATTATTTCAGCAAATAAAATTAAAATGTAATTACAAAAAAAATAAAAAAATAAAGCTTATAAAATGGTACTGTCTAAAATATGAAAATTTACAAATTATAGGTATTCTGCAAACATGAAGTAATGCATGGTTTGCAAATACACACTACTTACTTATTGGTGAAGTTTCCTTTAAAAAAATCACATCACTTGCCCTTAACAAATAATATTGAGAGAACTTTATTCAAATTATATTTATCTTTTGAATGAAATTATTTCAGTAACAAATCCTCTTTGTTTTTCCCGCAAGTAGCCTTGAAAATAATAGCACTCTGCAAAACATGCCACCCAATGTAAGTAAAGATTTTTGGCGACAAGGGAGTATAAAGTTTATACCTCTGGAGTATCAGTTTATTCGTAGGACATCTACTTATTGATTTTAATTAATATTTCATATAAACATAATTTTGATTTTATGTGGGAGATGTTTAAACATGGTCTTCATTAGAGGAAAAAAAGTGCATTTTGACACAAAATTTCTAGATTTTTAGGAGTTAAAATTTATCAGTTTGAATTTTTATGAAGGTAGTTATTTTACTAAGTCATTCACGTAATAGATTTTCTGTATGTTAAGGGGTGTGGTACCAAAACACATTTATACATTCACGTTTTTATGTACGAAAGAATTCAAAATGGTGCTGCGCTGCATGTTGTCAACACTGTTTAATCTAGATCAACACACGAGAATCACGGCTTTGCAAGTTGATAGTGAGAATCAATTGTTGGCAGCATATACGTAAATAATATGCTGAACGTGACTTGGCAATCTTCATGTATTTTTACAAGTTGTATTTGGTTAACAAAACCGAATTTAGGTCGGAAATGGTTAAACAAACAATATTGTTGTGAAAAACCTGCATTTGTACATTTAATCAATGCCATTTTGGAATAACCTGCTCTCAAGGCCTCATTCTTAAAAGCTGCCCAAATCTTTCCTCTCAGTTTTGGGAGACACAAGGTAAAATAATCTTCATTGTACTGAAACTTAACGTAAATTTTTTATGTCAAAGTTAAATATTTTTACGTAGTTGACACGTAGTATTTGGACTGGAATTGAAAATTGTTAATGTGAAGTATGTTGTAATGGAATTTTACTGTTTTTGAATTTCCATTTTATGTGTGTATTTTAGTTACAAAATAATGGAAACAAACTACCTGCTTTAAATACAGACAAGAATTTATTTAGCTGGTGCACTAAATTAACATTAATTAAACACCTAAAATTTAGGTGTTTCATTTCTTTACAACTTTCTGCAACTTTTTGGAATCTTAACTAAAGAAAAATGGAAGTTATCCTTTTTCGTTTNTATTTTAGTTACAAAATAATGGAAACAAACTACCTGCTTTAAATACAGACAAGAATTTATTTAGCTGGTGTACTAAATTAACATTAATTAAACACCTAAAATTTAGGCGTTTCATTTCTTTACAACTTTCTGCAACTTTTTGGAATCTTAACTAAAGAAAAATGGAAGTTATCCTTTTTCGTTNCGTTTCATTTCTTTACAACTTTCTGCAACTTTTTGGAATCTTAACTAAAGAAAAATGGAAGTTATCCTTTTTCGTTTTTGTTTTGGTATATCAAATTTTTTAATAACTCTATAATTTTATTTACTAACAGTGATAATTAAAATAAAAAATTTAGAAATATTTTGAATAATTAGAACATGCTATTTCAGCATGACATATTTACTTCATGGCCATTTCAATCATGAAAATAACTTTTATGACTGAAATTAATTTGCGTAAAATCTGTTACTTAAAATGGGTAAAGTTAAGAGGTGTTTGTTGGTGCTTAACAGCAAGGTTTTGAGAACTGGTGAGAGTGAAATTATGAAAGTAGGTGGAGATGGAGCTACAAACGGCAGAATGTAAGGGCTAAGGAAACAGGACTACCCCGAGAAAACCTTCTGGTGATTTGCAACATCCACCACATTCACTTAAAAATCTGAGTGATCCCACCAGAAATAAAATGTGGTTCACTGTAGTGCGAGGCAAGTATTCTTGACTAAGTAAAGTGAATAGAACCATATGGGAAAATCAGATTATGTTGTGTTGAATTATTGTATTAAGTATTGAAATTTAAAGCAACAAGTCTTATTTACCATATTTATGTATTCACTTCTGTTATTAATCATTTAAAAAAGCCTCAGCATCCACCAAGTATAACCACATTCTTATATTTATGATGTCCAAGCATTCGCGGCCTCTCTTATCTTTATTATTTCATTAAAACTTGTGAATTTCATGCCCACATCCATCATTGGAGGTGGTGAGAATTTTTCTAAAGAAAAAATTATATTCTATTTTATATCTGCCTTACTTATGTTGTCTCATGTCCTCTTATTGGCTGTCGTCTGATCATGACACATCTCTCCACCAATCAGCAATGGCGAAATGAGAGACAAGCTGGATAATTTTCTTTAGTACGTTTGTTTAATTAACATTTAATGCAGACCACCCTCTGGGAAAGAAATGAAAAATAACTAACATAATTTTAATAATGAATATTGTTTAGAAACAAATTAAAATACACACACACATGAGCTCTGTGTCAAAATAAACTATTAAAATAAACCAAATATTACACTGTTAACTCGTATAATAAAGCGTAATTTTGAATAATATTAAATGAAGTGACAACATAAGTAAGTTCTGTGTAATCATATATACTGAAAATGTCTAAGACCATCTGTAAACATTAACCTGAAAATCAGCAATGTTACTTAACTCTGTTAAGTTTTTTCCATAGACTTATCCAGTTAAAAAAAATTTTATATTATGGGTTTTTAAAAAAAATTATTTGTGCACATCTTCTCCTTTGAAAGCATCTTTCCAGATGGTAGCTTCTATAGTATTGCACATCATTTTTTTTATTGCAGGGCATGTGCCATTGCAAAGTTTTGGTGGATTGATGTTACGAAGTAAAATGACTGGCACTCCTATTTTCAATTTTAATATATGTGGAGGCAATCCTGGAACATCAAGCGAATTTAGAAATTCTGGCGAATAATTTACCGTTTCATTTTCGTGTAATGTTACATCCACAGATTTGTATGCGACATGTTCGCTTGTCAATAAGTATCGACATATATATATTAGTATTGATATATCGAGCATTGATGTACTTATAAGTATCGTTATATCGATAAGTATCACTATATTGTTATATTGATAAGTATCGATATATCGTTTTTATATAGATACATCTGTTTCTAGGTTGCGACTTTACATTGTTGACTTTGCATTGTTGACTTTGCATTGTTGACGAAGGAGCTTCCTGGTGCGAAAACATGGTAGAAATGAGCTTTTTGCAGATTTTAGTACCTTTGCAGGTAATACAGATAAAAAAGAAAGGTGTACAAACACTCGTGGGAATGAAAGGAAGGTTTATAGAAAAACAAAATGAAAATGGGTTGATTTTTTCGGAAGTTACACGCGTCCGAACAAACTGGCACAATGTTTATATATATATATATATATATATTATGAATCTCATGCCCATGTCCGTCATTGGAGGTGGTGAGAATTGTTCTATTTTACATCTGCTGCACTTATGTTGTCTCCTGTCCTACCATGACATCTCTCCGCCAATCAGCAATGGCAAGACCAATGACAACCAGGATAATTTTCTTTAGTACTTTTGTTTAATAAACATTTAATGCAGAGTACCCTCTAGCAAAGAAATGAAAAATAAACAAAATATTAACACTGAATATCATTTTGAAAAAAATTAAAATACCTACACACTATCTCTATTTCAAAATAAACAATTAAAATAAACAGAAGATTATACTGTTAACTTGTATAAGAAAGCGTAATTTGGAATAATATTAAATGAAGTGATGACATAAGCAAATACTCTGTAATTATTTATATATATATATATATATATATATATATATATATAAAATGTCTGACTAACGGTAAACATAAACCTGAAATTCTGCAATGTTATAAAGTAATATCCTACTTACTTTGCTCTTACACAATAGGAAATAATGGGGAACTCGTAAACTAACTGTCCCAACCTCTCATCCCCCTCCCTCTTCTAACCACCTTAATCTCGTACCGAACCTACACCATACAGCCCTATGCCTTGTTCCCTTCAAAGAGGATGAGTCAAAGGCACTAAAGTTAGCTAGAGACCTCAGCAACTATGGGAGACAGGTCAGAACACACTTTCTTCCATCGACCAGCACCTACCAAAACCATGAGCATAGGGGCAAAACAGAAGCCTAGTGCTTAGTGCATGGTTGCCACTCATCTGGAAAACTGAAATGTCAGGGAATTTGAAAAAGTTAAATATTAGGGAGTTCTGTGATGTGCAAGCTGTATTTGGCAATTCTATTTCCATTTGTGCACCACTATTGGAACCATATTGAATTGTTTGCATGGTTGTGGACAAAATCTGTAGGCAATTATTATTATTAAATATATGAAGGTAGTAATTGAGTTAGGTCAGAGAAGTATTTTGATGTAAAAGTGTGTTGTTATGTAATAGTTTACAGCAGCGATGCAGCAGAATGTGAAGTAATGGCACAAACAAAGCAGACATGGTGGTATGCAACACTTCTACAGCTTACAAACTGCTAACACCGTTCATGCAAAAAAATAAATAAATAAAAATATTATTTAAAAAATTTGAGTTTTAATCAAATGTATTACATGCGGTTTCAAGGTAAATTCAGCGAATAAATTAACAGTTCACCCATATGCTGAAAACTTCACAAAATCATAAACTGGTTATGCAAATTGGAACTGTGCTATCTTACGTCGGGAGGGGTGTTGGGGAGGAGTGGGCGTTGTCAGCTGCATCTTGTTGTAATGACCTTGCCAAAGGCCTGCAGGAGCTAGTCGACTCAGAGAGAAAGAGAGAGAGAGAGAGAGAGAAAAGAAGACCAAACACACAGCGCCCTCCAACCATCACCATCAGTGTTATTTACGCGTGTGTCGTGTAGTCTGGGTGGAAACCACGCTGACCATTAATCTTTTATATTCAACACAAATTCTAATTTCTTGACAATTTTGATTGGGTCTGTTCTACTTTTTAATAAGTTTTGCCTTTTGCATGGGTGTAGTGCTGAAAGGAAAATTGTTCTTAATTCAACCTTAATGGGCAACAAGATGTTCTATGTTCCCTTACAGAGTATAATTTTATTTGGACAACGTATGTCTATTGGGGGGAAAAAAAAATATATATATATTTTTATAAAAAAAACTTAGTTTTTATTATGTGAAAAATTGGTAAGGTTGTGGGAGTCAAAATCAATTACATATTCAAGTGCAGCAAATTTACGAATGTATTCCTTGAAACTGTGAGAAGCTAGTTTCTACATCTTATTTGCATGTATCGGTCAAGCTTTTTAGATACTTACCTACATTAATTAAACAAGTGAATAATATTGGAAGCAAAATGTTTGCGACCTTTCCATGATTTTATGCAATGTTGTAAAATTTACATTAAGCCTATTGTAAAATTCATTCTAAAATCTAAAAAAAATTCCATATTACAAAAAATAAGCAAATTTTCAGAGTGGCTAAACAGTTAAAAATACAAAAACCCAAAAATAAAAAATAATATGGTTTTTGTTATTTTTTTTAAAGGCTACTAAAATTGAAAAATCTGGGAACCACATAGGCCTACTGACGAAGTGTTTCTTTAAGTTCTTTGGATAAGGTTGGGTCTCTGTAAAAATGTTTCAGTTCCAATCTGACACTGATTTTCTTATTGATTCTTTATTCTGACTATAGCGCTTGCATGCTTTCATGTTCTTTTGTGCTTTACTATTTTGTCAAATAAATGTGTAATAAATATGAAAAGTGATGTTTGTATAATTTATGTGTACAGTGCATTTCTTCTTTTATTTAATATTTTCTTTAATGTGTGAAAATTGCAAAGAAATTGGACATGGGCTGATGTAAAAATACTATATGAGCCTTATTTGACCGTAAGAACTTGCGTTTGTTGTTATTTTTGTATGTTATTATGTACTGACTTTTTTTTTGTAAACACATACTTGTCCAATATCTTGACACAGATGTGTACACAAAATCAATCTACTGAATGACAGTAGAGCCCTAATTTTACGAAGTGTCATAGTTCTCTAGAATTGTTTCATAAATTGCTAACTTTGTAAAATTGAGACAGACTGAATTTAACCCTCCATAACCCAAAAATTGTGTGAAAGAGGTGGTTCTTTTTGTGTGAATTCTATTTCTCACTCTTCTGTGGTGCATGAGTGACAATTTTTTCTTTCGACAAGCAAACATTTTCCTAAAGTTACATATAATTTCCCATGTCACTTAAAAAATGTAAACATTGAGCGCTGTGTAACTCTGACTGTTAAGTCAATTTTTAATGGCTTCTTGCAGGAAAACCAGCGGTTCTATTAAAGATATGTACATTTATTTTTATTTAGAATAAAATTTAGTGGTCTTTCAATTCCACGTTTTTACTGATTCCATTTCCTGATTCAGAACCAGCATTCTTATGGGGCTGTAGTGGCTGAGAAGTTAGACTGCTCGCCTCGCACCACGGCGAACTGGGTTCAATCCCCGGCCGTATCACTCCCGGATTTGGATTTTCACAAGTGGGAATTGTGTCGGACAATGCTGCTGGTTGGTGGGTTTTCTCTGGGATCTCCAGTATACCCTGCCCTTGCATTCTGGTGCTGCTCCATTCTCACCTCACGTCACACTCATCAGCTCTCAAGACGACATTGTTAAACGCAGTCTAAATCTCTCAACTCCAACATTTTGGTTTGATTCTCGATGCTGGATTCAAATTGATTCTTCCTATTTAATAACAACAGTTGAAGTGGAGAAAGATTCTAAATTGGCATGGGAAGTATGGTTATAAAAAAACCTGTCTGAACAAAGTATGATGTAATATCTGTAATAATAAACTAGAATACCTTGAATACATTTTGAAGATTTTGCTCAGCTTAATACACTTGAAAAACTTTTCTTTTGCACTTCCAAACACTTCTACTTCCGTGTAAATGTGTAAGGTGCTTCGTCATGTTTGTAGTATCTGGAACTTTTTCTGCCTCGTGATATTTTAAAACTGCAAAATTGTACATTGCATAATTTGCGCCATCCTCCTCCACTAAAACTGGTCCCACACTACTGCATTAGATTTGTAGGCATTACTTTTTTTGAATAGATGTGGCTAACCTCAAAAATAATATGCATATATTTCTACATAAATAAAAACGTAGATTAACCAAGAGCTTCAGACCAGATATCTGCTGTTGACAGAATTTCCCCTTTTTATAAACATCTCCAATGGAAAAATTTACAGCTCTATATTTATTTATACAGTTTGCAATCACAAATGTAAAGTAAAGATAGCACATGTAAAATTCCTGTGTTAAATTAGGAATGTACTATAACAACATTCATGTAAAAAAAAAAAAAAAAAAGTTTTCTTCGCCCAACAGTACAAATAAACTTTAGGATCAAATTGAATGCGCAAGGTAAAAAAATCATACTATTTTGATTGATTGATTCTAGCCAAAACCGGTAGAATTGAAGCATTGATAATCAAATTATCGTATCTTTAATAAAATGATATCCCGGAATAGTATGTACCACCTTTTCTTTACGCCAAAAGTAAGTTCAAACAAAGTGCCCTTAACTTTCAGCAAGTGTAATGTCCATTTACAATTGCTTCATCCAGAAAAATCAGCAGTTTTATTTGAATACAGTGAAACCTCTATTATTCCATTTTCATGGGACCTACTGAAAAAAACTCAGCATGTGGGAAAATTCAATATGTGGACCTCTCTCCTCAAAAAGTAAAACTTAACCTCAACACCAATTTCGAAAATCCGCGAAATGTTTACATAAAATTCACTAAATTTCTGCCAAATGTATAAAAAGTGACAAAAATCAAACCAAATTTGTTAAAAACAATGATTTAAAATAGAAACTATCTAAAATTTAAAGTACAGTAAGGAAGTACGTAGTTTAATCATAATAATGCTGCATTTTATATTTTTACTCTATTTTGAAGGCAACTTTAACTCGATTATTTGAATTGACATGTAATAATCCGATTTTTTTAATATTATATTCTACTACGCTAAAAATTCTGTTGCCCGCTAAATGTTTTTAAATTTCACCAAATTAAACGGAAAGTCTGCTAAGTTGACAACACTTGCCATCTTGTGTGACACACTGCTCTTAAAAAAAGTTACTAGCATAATTTTATCTTAACAGAATTCATTCGTGAAAACATACTGTACCTCTTTNGTGACACACTGCTCTTAAAAAAAGTTACTAGCATAATTTTATCTTAACAGAATTCATTCGTGAAAACATACTGTACCCCTTTAAAATGATTGTAATTTACATGGTTATTTACAGTACTGACCTAAAAATTATTACGTTTCCTTTGTGGAACCAAGGTAAAGTTCAAATCCGCTCCGTCTATTATTAATGTTTGGTTCTGGTCCGTACCACATCCATTTACATACAGGGTGTTATTTGCACGAATTATCATGTGCTGACTTGGAAACAAAGAAGTGCCTCCAATTATAATTTACCTAATTTTCGACTCAAATAATTTAAAACAAATAGTGATTGAATTATCAAACGTAAATACGTAGTTGTTAACGTTTGCAACGTTTCTCAACTAGTTGTGTAGACTAGCATTTGAGGTTAGGGAGTGTCTGTTTACCTACTCTTGGCGCTACTGAATTTTGGTAGTACCAGTTTTAAGATAGTCATTTCACAGATAAACAAGTGTACCGAATATATTTTGGTTTTTGGACAGAATATCTGTTCGAGGGATGCGAGTAAATTAATGATTTAAGGGTTGTAGCATACTGGTTTTTTTTAACATCGTTTATATAGGATATTTTTTGGTACAATCCAAAAATATCGACTGATACGGGAAATTGACATAAACGGGAACTCAAAGAGGTTTCACTGTATTTAGATATTTTAAAAATAAAATACGTACAATCCCTCGTACACACCAAAAAAGTGAGTTTGAACAGATCACAGCATAACTTTAAGCGAACGCAAAAAGTTTATTTTAAGTTGCTGTTCTTAGAAAAATTGGCAGTTTGATTAAAAATATATAAATTTAGACATCTTGACAGTAAAATGACCTCCTCATGTACAGTATGCATTTGAACAACACTGACAAACTCTAGCAGGACATTCATGAAACTATAAGAAAACAATGTGCCACATTTTGCTTAAATACTTATTAATAGAGCTATGCCCCCTCCACCACCAATTGTGTTTTAAAATGGTTTTAATTTAAAATATCTAAAAGTACTTGTGATTAAGTAACAAATTGATGAATAGTGATTTGTGTCATGGAGAGCTTACACCACTGAAAAAGTGGTTGATAATGTCATCCCACTTCATTAAATAAATGGGGGTTGCCACCCTGTGTTTGCATTAAACTTTGTAACACTGAGGACAAATAATGAAGTAGCATGTACAAATTAAGAGAGAAGGTATTTTTGTTGGACTACTTTCAGGTGAAACATTTTCGAGAAGTACCTGCAGAAATTTTCAAATCAGTAGGCGAGTTGTGCTCAAGACTAACAATAACAAGCATGCTTAGAAACTAAGGAATAGTGCTGTTGGAGGTGAAAGGTGGGATGTGCGACTCATGCTATTATTGGCGCCTGTTGCTGTGTGTGTGGGATTGGAGCATAGGAATTTGCATAAGGTGTGGTAGAGGGAAACTAGATAAGTGTGATAGATAACAAACTGTATCTGTGATGTTGCGTATCACATGAGGTCTACCATACAAGGGGCAAGAGCAGGCAGCGCCCCTACCTCACTTTAGCTGTAATTTTCAATGGATTTTGCTCAGTTTTTNCCATACAAGGGGCAAGAGCAGGCAGCGCCCCTACCTCACTTTAGCTGTAATTTTCAATGGATTTTGCTCAGTTTTTCGTTTTTCATATTGTGACATACAAATTAATGGCACCTACATCACAACAGCTACCCCAACTCATAAAAGGAAGATATGCACTTAAAAATGTGTGTCAAAACAAGATTGCTTGAAATATATAATGCTTGGTTAACAGTGCTGATCATTGTCTCTGGTTTTTCTCCCTTGTCTTCTTACAGTCTTNACTTGAAATATATAATGCTTGGTTAACAGTGCTGATCATTGTCTCTGGTTTTTCTCCCTTGTCTTCTTACAGTCTTGGAAACTATTTCTTGGCAATCTATAAAAAAAGATGAAGCAATGAATTTTCATTCTTTCACTCTATATGATTGTCAGAGTTCCTCGCCAGTGTTGTTTTGGTTGTTACGTTGTGGGAACAACTTTGCCCTTAGCTCAGAAGTGGAGTGGAGAGATTTGGGCAGCTCTTAACGTTGAATGAGGTGAGTATGAAGCGGAGCCAGAAGATCCCAGAGAAAACCCACAGACCAACTGCATAGTTAGGCACAATTCCCACATATGAAAATAAGGGAGGAACCCTGCCGGGAATCAAACCCGGTTTGCCTAGGTGGGAGACGAGCAGTTGGACCACTACACCACTGCTGCCCCTAACTGAGAAGTTACAGACAGAGTAAATGGATGTGCTCGAAGCAATGCAGTTCGTGAAGGAACAGTAGCAAGTCTCAAAGAGCAATGCAACGAGACGTGGGTTTCTCACATGACCCCAGAGTCTAAACGGCGTCACCCGACATCACCAGTCAAAGCCAAGGCCAAGCGGACAATCTCAACATGCAAGGTTTTGGCAACCGTGTTTTGGGATAGACATGGAGTCTTGTTAGTTGAGTTTATGCAGCAAGGGACAACAATAAATGCAGCAGCTTACTGCGGTACCCTGACTAAACTTCGACGTACAATATGCAATATGCGACAGGGCCTTCTGACGTCTGGAGTTTTGTTGCTGCATGACTTACGGTCTGGGGTAAGACGGTAAGTGTGGGTTTTAAACATCAGATCTTTTGGATGGGAACAGATTGACCACCCATCGTACAGTCCAGACTTGGCGCCGAGCGATCTTCACTTGTTCCGCTACCTTAAGGCAAACACTTTTAGGTAGGCAAGCGCTTCACCATAGATGACGAGGTGAAAGAAGCAGTTACAGACTGTTATCCTCACAGGCATCAGACGTCTATGACTTCGGCATACAAAAGCTTGTAGAACATTATGACAAATGTTTAAACAAATATGGAAACTATGTAGAAATATAGATGAACATCTACGGAATTAAATAAACAATATCTTTTTTTAAAAATCTGTGATGGTTTATGTTTTATAAGAAATTGGACCTTACTTTCCGAATAACCCTCGTACCTTGACAAACATAAAATTGATGAAATAGAACATTCAACCTTTAGAAAATACATTGTGGTTTGCACAATGTGCACTGTAAATTACATTGATATAAATATATCATAATGACAATTATTTGGCAATAAATTTTTGAGCAGTCTCTTTGCTGCTCCTGAAAGAGAGAGTACGTACATAAAACACTTCGAAACACAATGATTTTTTAAAATTAAAGTCTTGACGTGAACCGCACGTTCACGAGTGCATTAGTGTTTATTATTTATTCAGTGTATTTGTTAATAGTGTCAGTGTATAGTTAATTAATAATTTGTTTTGTCATCGGAGACAATCTGCCCAGCCAGAGACATGTGACATTCTACATTTGGCAATGCTGTGGCTGGTGCAATGAAAACATTTAGAATAAGTATTATCATTTTTATTGTGTATTTGTGTAAGGGTAATTATGTTTTCTTGTGTTAATTTAGTTCATATCATTTTCCATCCCATAATCATCTTTCAGTGTATATTGTGTTTCACCGCATGGCGTCAGCTGATCCTAGGTAGCGGAAGCCGGCGCATATTTCCACCCAGTATTCGCCAGCACTTGGACGAGCTCGGACGTTACGCTCTCCCACTCCGCAGAAGCCCTAGCAAGGACATCATCTGTCGAATAGTATCCAGTCGCATCGATAACATTGTAAATCATTATCATAATCTCTTTCATTATTTAACTTGCATAGCGCCGAGGGGAGAGCGACGTTATTATTTATCGGGAATCGTAAAGTGCATTTCGAGCTTCACATTATAAGACCCCGTGGTCGCTTGTAGTTCCAGGCCATTCAGGCCACGTGTCTTCTGTATAGTTGTGTGTACATAACGGGGTAATAAATACCTTAACAACCAGCACCACTTTTTTTTATTGATAATTAAGTACGGCGTGCGAGGTGGCCGACACCCTTGGCAATGTGTGTATGACGGAGTGTTTACCAGAGTCCCTAGGCTGTCGACCGAACGACCCTACATCTCATCAGCTCACCGCAGAGCTGTGGCGCCGGGCACACACATATTACTTCACAACTCTGGAAACACCGCAGNATATCAAGTTGGCTTTATCGCCGTAGCCAAGCTTGGTCACGTCAGTCTTAATTACTATTTAAATTTATGCTATTTTGCCATGAGAATTTTGGCATGGTGCAGTTACAAGTGTTCCACTGCTGGAGTCAAGACACGTGTCTAATTTATTATGCATGGCACTGATAAAAAGTATACATAATTACTGCTGTGTTCGTTTATTATGCAATGCCCGATGCACAAATTGGTTTTCCAAGAAGTTATGGGATTTCTCAGTTCACGGCGACCACGTAGCAGGCACGTTGCTCCCCTGGTATTTTGTTATTTATGCAGGGATTTTGCTACATTTATTTCCTGACTGATCATTAATTACAGTAGTAATTATGAAAGAGTGATTTCCTTTGTTATGGCTGTTTACACAAAGTTACCCCTTGTGGCATTGAAATTTTTTGCACTGACTTGCGTAGCACAAGTTGGGGGTGTGGCCTCTGGTCGCGGGGCATACGGGCGGGACCTTTGGTGGATACTTTCTACTTGCTCTGCTAAGTGGTGTGCGAGGGTCGACAAGGGCTCTGGGGG
>NQII01007883.1:0-29911 GCA_002778355.1 Clitarchus hookeri | reverse complement strand
CCCCCCCCCTTATTCGTGGAAATTGTTGGACGAGAAAAGCAAGAAGACGAACGACTGGCTGACTAAGTACTACCACGTACTGGAGTGGGACGAAAGCAAGATTACATGCCATCAAGTGGGAAACGTGCTGCGCGACTTGCTGATGCGGATCTGCAAGGACTGGTTTACGTGGTGGGTTCCGAGCAGAAAAAATGGTATAGCGACTTGTGCAAAAGCGATGTTGAAATCATCGACATGCAGTTCGAGTACGGCTGTCCTTCGCTGCGGAAGCTGACGAAACTTTACGACGACCAGCAGCAACACGTCTGCGACAAGTCATAGGGGGCCTAACCTGACTGGACACGCGCGTGGAGGAACGCACAGCTGCTGCGCAAATGGTGTGCCTCGTCCTTGGACCACGAATCGATGAGTTACGACTAGACACGAAGTCAACCGAAATTTAAGGGAATTTTAATTTTCATGCGGTGGCACACCTGATCAGCATCTGTATTAAATATAATTGGGAGAACATTCGATGTGCGCCATTTAGTCACAGCGCAATGGTCCGTTCGTTCGTCAGGATGGCAATGTTCTGTCCTACGAACATTTACGCAAGCACCAAGCTTTACTATGATAGCATTGAATACTTTTCAATCGCGGAAGATGGATACATGCACACCTACACCGAGACCTACGATGGCGGCAGCATGCAGTATTGGTGTTTCGCGCATTTTCCAGCCGTCTATGAACCAACGCATATTCAAGAAGAGGACTGTCTGGGAGCATCGGCCTGCGTCGTGTTCCACATGACGCCACATACGCAACTGCCTTGCACTGTAGACCAAATCATCGCTCCGGCCCAGACGCCTACTATCACCCACGTGCCAGACTGTGCCGTGGAGCTGTCCCAGGCGGGGCATAAATCATCGGTCTACTACCAGCATCCCGGATCCAAGAAGGATGCATCAACCCAGACGACCAGACGCCGCATAGAACAGCATCGGTGGCAGGCGCTCGTGTCAGTACCTACCATGGATGGTTCTACATCCAGCTCGGGAAACAAACCTGCACCTACTTGTCGTCGCCGCCGCCCAGCAGCATGTAGTCCTGGAGCTGTGGATGCTGTATCCACATGATCTGCTGTTGACGGTGGTCCCACCATTGGTGATGTGGAAGTCGTGGAGTCAATTGTTAAAGAAGTGCACGATCCGCAGTGTGGCTATGATGAGGTGGATGACCAATTGGGAACCGATGGACATCACTATGATCCAGAGACTTGTGCGACGCTTTGCAAGAAGCTGATGCTGTCCATCATTCGAGAACTGTTTAGCAATGCATATAACAGTCTTCTAAAGTAGAGCAATATATGAACTCTTTTTAAAAAGAAATTATAAATGTGTTTGTATTGACCGTGTACTAAATAAATAGTTTTTGAAAAATATTTGTGTTTTGATTGGGTTATCCTACTAATTTATTTTCAATATAATTAATTCATTTTCTTTTAAATGAATTATTAATGGTTACATCTATTTTCAATATGATTAATTTATTTTCTCTTCACGTTTAAATGAATTCTTATTNAATGAATTATTAATGGTTACATCTATTTTCAATATGATTAATTTATTTTCTCTTCACGTTTAAATGAATTCTTATTGGTAAAAAAATATTCGAGATGATTTTTTTCTAATACATTTGGAAATAATTTCAATTTATTATTTTTTGTAATATGTTTTTTTTAATCACTTAAATTTGTATACTACCATCCGGCAGCTGTAATATTTTTTTAATGTGAAGAAAGCGGATATATATTAGAAATAACACATTTAACCAAAGACAATTTTTAAAAAATTCATTTAACATAATATTTCTTTTACATTACACAATATATATTTCCTNGGGGGGGGGGGGCTGACCGTCCTCTTTCGGCCCGGCATCCCCATCCCCCTTTTGCATCCACATGGCATGACCATGTGCATGTTTGCCCGGACATTGGTACCAGGGACTACTCAGTACGTTTGCTAGCAATTTTTTTTGGAGAAATTATATAAAGTTATTTAAGTAATAGTAATTTCTTTTTTTCGAAAAAAAAATTTTCTCCTGTGCTGTGTGACTGTACTACGTAGGTGGGGTTATGACGCCAGAACGAGAAGCAACCCACCTAAAAAAAACTAAAAGCAGACGAACGAACACAAAGGAAAAAAAATCAGCATAAACAAAAGAAATAAAGAGAAAGAATAGTAGAATGTTTATGTGCATATGATAAAACTATCATTTTACATTCATAATTCCAGCAAGGATAAGTATTTAACCCCCCACCAATGAACTGTTCGTAACCCACGGGTCGGAGGCCCAACATAGGCGCCGAATCCTATTCACACGAAATTATGGAATTAAAATGACGCACATGTCACATTGAAAGAAAAATGGCTTAATGGTTTATAGTCTCAATCACATTGCCTATTCATATATATAGTAATTTTTGTTGGTGAGGGGGCAGTGAAATCGCTTCACATTTTACACCCCCGAGGCGAGGAACTGCCTCCTATTGTGCATCCCGACCTCATTCACCCCCACCCAGGGAAAGGCATGTATTAAAAACATTACCAGTCCCCTTTCCAGCATCATTTTTTCTCTATCAGAGAAGAATATGTTATGTCAGTGTTTCATGACCTCGGTTTGATGCATTGAAAAAAAATAAATCTCGAATACAAGACACTAGTCAAACAATATCGAACAGAGTAATATATCTATGTTTTAAAAATAATGATTACACAATGTGCCATAAAAAATTATATGTGGCCTCACGAAAAAACAAAGCAAGGCAAACAAACTTTCCATACAACGCCGAAAAATCTTGAAGACAACACAGTTGTCCGCAAAAATTGTATATGCCAATAAAGGGGAAAAAATGTGACCAAAAATACCTTGCCAAAATCTTGAAGACAACACAGTCCACAAAATGTATAGTAAATAATTATGTGACGACAAGATGAAAAGGATTTGTACAAAAATCACCTCTGTCCACATCAAAGCAAGGCAGACGAACCTTGCGTACAATGCCGAAAAATCTTTAAGACAACACAATTGCCCACAAAGAATATAAAATTGAGAAAATAATCAAAGCAAGGCAGACGAACCTTGCGCGCAGTGCCGAAAAATCTTGAGGACAGCACAGTTGTCCACAAATAAGTGTACCAGTGGAGGAAAAATCTAAGGAAGGCAGACGAACCTTGCATACAACGCCGAAAAATCTTCAAGACAACGCAGTAGACTTGCATCCCTACAAAAATAATGTATGCCAATGAAGAGAAAAAACATGACCAAAAATACTTCGCCAAAAATCTGGAAGGCCACATAGCACACAAAAAGTAGAGTAAATAATTATGTGAAGACAAAGTGCAAAAAACTTGTAAAAAATGTGACCAAAAATACCTCGCCAAAAATCATAGCTACCCAGGAAAAAAATATTGCGTAATAACAATAGTGCATACATAAAAGCAGAGGACTTGGATAAGCCAACGATACACCTGACAGGACGAGTATACTGCTTGCAACCACAAAATCTAACAATGGCAGTCGAAAGAAAATGGATAAACAAAATAACTGGTCGTGTGAATGGCTGGTATAAACAGGCTCCAATGTACGTGCTGGGCCAATATAATTACCTGTAAAGTGGCAGTGGTCCATTACTCGCGGGTTTCTGTCAGAAAATGGCGTGGATCAGTAGCAGCACTCGTCGGCAGTCAAATAATACGATAGTTGCAGGTTCGTTAGGGGTTCCATCCACTTAATTACTTCGTATATTTCTTTGACTTTTGGTCCAATTTCGACTATATCAATTATAAATTTTTCTTCTGCATCCTCACCTGTGTGTAATTGGGGCACAGTTAGTAGGTTTGCAGTCTTGCTGGCTGGAATCACTCTATGGTCCACATATACATAATAATAGTATTTATAGGCCTCTTGTTTTTGGTATGCATATGTGTGCGATTTTTTTAGGATCAGGCTGGCAGGTGTAAACTGGTTTGAGCAAGGCCTCGAAGTCAGCATACATAACGATCGGAAATTTATCTCAATTCTGATAATTTTTAATTTTAACACGGGTCTTAGGCCTCTATTTTCGTGCTGGGGCATCCCTATTCTTGCTGGGGCATGGGGGCTACAATATTTCATGTGTTTTTTCTGGCTCTGTTGGCCGCTCAAGCCAGATACTCGCGGCTTGTCGTCAAAATACATAAAACACCTATTGCAAATGTCAACTTCACCTCGGTGGGTTGTCAGCTATGATCGCACTAGTCTTGAAAAAATTCTTGCAGTCTGCAGGAGCCAGTCGACAGGAGTCAACAGGCAGGAGTCAGTATGCAGGAGTCAGTATGCAATAGTCAGTATGCCAGAGTCAGTATGCAAGAGTCAGTCTGCAAGAGTCAGTCTGCAAGAATCAGTCGACAGGAGTAAAGTGTATGAATTTACGTATGCTTGAAGACGATGCAAGCCACTGACGATATGAAATTGAATATGTCATTTACGACTACATGCATACCTTCAACGGCTGCCCAAAAATTACATGGAAAACAATATTGTTACTGTGCCAGGTCCTTCAGTAAAAGTTGCAATGCGTGGCGACAGGACAAGAGTGATTATTTGAAGAACCCATCTTATGCTTTTCTTACCTACCTGCTATAAATGTTCCAGACAGTTCATTCGATGTGATACCTTAAATAAACACATCAACGCTGATAAATGTAGTGTTTTTTCGCCTACTGAGAAACAGCATGTGACGACTTCGTTAACTTCTGTTAATACACTACATAAAATGTTTGCAGACGACGAGGGAATTTGCATTACGACAATGACCGCATGCAGTTTATGCAAGGTGACACACAAGATCTGCAAGAGTTCGTCTACTGGGGGTCAGCAAGTAATGTCGCCAATACCGCCTGCTACATCGATGGGTACTGGTTCCGCAGACGATTATGACGAGATAGTTAATGATAATGACAGATTGAGAGACCCACGAGTCGTTATAGAGTTGGTATGTGTGGAATGTATACTTGCAAGGCGTTAAAGTAAAGTCAACGAACTTCAAAATAAAGGTTGTCAGCTCTAAATACTGATGGTGACGATGTGACTCCTACAAAGAAAAGTAAACTTGATATTGAGGACGAAACAGGAGGTGAAGACGACCATGAAGACAGAATTGATGATAATGACTATGGTGACAGTGTTGATGAAGTATCTGATGAGAAGGATGATGATTCTCTCGACGTTCGCACACATTTCACCAACGAGTTTCCTTCGACAAGTGGTACGAAGAAGGCAAAATGCATTAAGAACGCTCATTAGTTATTTCCCGAAGGCCTGACTGAACTTGTTGATACACTCAGATATTTGAGTGACCTGCAAAAAACGCGGGGATGTCTCACACATTGTTGAGATATCTTCAATCATCGATGAACTGAAGGATAGGGGTTACATCAGATAAGACTGTTGTCTACTATCCATGATCTGCAAACATCTGAGAAATGTAAAGATCTAATGTACAAAATAATAAGAAAGATAGAATGTATATAATAAGTAAATAAATTAAATGTATATATACATAATAATGTGTGTTTAATTTCTTATGCAGTCCCTTCTGCTTCTATGAAAGACTTATTAAATCAGTTGTATAAACATTCGATCGCGAGAGTCTGATTTAGATAACATTTATGTGAGCATGTGAAGGAGGAGGGCTATGGTTTGATCTGAAGTATTATGTCTTACTCAGATTGTTTAAAATGGATGATTTCTATATGGCGAACGAATGAAATGAGGGGAATCTTTTTGAGGAATGCTTCGCAACTAGTTGGTTGGCCGGTCAGTTGGCTTGGTAAGTTGGTATGACCCTTTGGTATGGTCAGCTGTGGTAGAAATGTTTAGCGCAAATTTTGCTAAGATTTGGTGCGAAGAGGTTAGCTACGAGACTCTTATTAATTTTTTCGAGATTTCCATCATCGTCTGTATAGGTGGATGGCATGGCNAGATACTTTTTTTTTCGAGATTTCCATCATCGTCTGTATAGGTGGATGGCATGGCAGGTTGGTCTTGTCGGTTGTTCTAGTCAGTTTTGGGTGAAGATAGTCTTAGATGGAGTCAGTCATTGGCTAGTATGGTTAGTCGGAATGGATCCTTGTTGTGACTAGCTAGNGTTTTGGGTGAAGATAGTCTTAGATGGAGTCAGTCATTGGCTAGTATGGTTAGTCGGAATGGATCCTTGTTGTGACTAACTAGTAATGGTCAATTGTATGGACAGTGTTTTTTCTCAATTTTTGAGTGCTATGTAATTGGGGTCAAGGTCAAGGTCGACAAAAACCAACATGGTGGCTAAATCGACAGCTTTTCTGGCGGCGAAATCAATCATTAATACACTAGCATCATCTACGCGATGAAAAAGTAAACAAATGACAAACAACAAAATGAATGTTGTGGGTGGAGTGCATTCTACAGAATGAGTACAAGGGAGAGGGGGTAAGAGAGGGGAATGTTAATGCACTGAGAAACATTGGTGGCGGGTCGAACGAGCGTGAGTAATCAACCAATAAAAACACTGTTGGATGGCGAAGCGAACACAAGTAATCAACCAATGAGAAACATTGGTGAGGGTCAATCGTCTGCTGGACATGAGGCTGAGGGATCCTGCGGAAATGTTAGTTTTTTTTAATAAATTTTTACAAATATTTTTTTATAATTTTGTAATATATTTTTAATTTTTTTTAATTTTTGGGTTTAAGGTCATACAAGGTCACGGGGTCAAGGTTAAGGTCGCTTGGATTCAATATGGTGGTTGGATGACATCATAACATGTTGACTGCTCGTCTGCAGTCCCCCATCCCCTCTAAAAA
This sequence comes from Clitarchus hookeri, assembly GCA_002778355.1. Classification (NCBI taxonomy): domain Eukaryota; kingdom Metazoa; phylum Arthropoda; class Insecta; order Phasmatodea; family Phasmatidae; genus Clitarchus; species Clitarchus hookeri. The sequence goes on along the minus strand of NQII01007883.1, from coordinate 23,048 downwards.
CATTCGAAATTTAAATTGATTATAAAAATGTTTTATACATACTTTAAATAAAAATTTTGAATATTTAAAATAACTTTTAGAACTTATTATAATTTTTAAGGAATTTTAAAACAAATATGCGAATTTTGGGTTCAAAATTATCCAAGGTCATAGGCCCGAGGTCTATATCAAGGTCACCGACATTCAACATGGGGTTTGTAGTTAGTAATGTAATATACTAGCCGACTTTTATGAATTTATTCAATTTCTTACAATATTATCTCGAGTGTTTGTTTTCAACGTCATTGGGGTCATGGTAACTGGCATCCAACATGGTGGTCGAAGTCATCAATGTAAATTTTTCCTAGATTTTTAAACTTTTTTTTCGATTTTTTAAATTTATTTGGAATTTTTAGGAATTTTTTGGGTTCAAGGTAATTCAAGGTTACGGGTATGGAGTCAAGGCCATGGGTAAAGGTCAGCTAGATCCAATATGGTAGTTGGGTGACGTCACAACATGGCGGCTGGCTCCAGTCCTCCAAGCCAAAACATTCTAAATTAAATTTTTTATAACATTTTTTAATAATTTTTAAAAATAAAATTGTTATATTTTTAAATAATTGTTTATAAATTTTATACATTTTTTTGGGATTTTTTTGAATTTTTTGTGGTTTTAGAGGTCAAAGTTCACCTGTGCATGCGAGAGGGAACTTCTTCTCATTGTCTGTGTTCCCGATACCAGAATACTCCAGTTCACCGTGTACAGGGAACTTTTAAGGTGGGTTTCTGCTAATTCATAACTTCGTTCTTTCTGATATTTCAATCCATTCACTATTCTTGGTTCCTTCTACTGTTCAGATGAGGGGGAAAGGAAATTAGAAGCCTCGGGATTCTTAAGTCAAAATTAAAACATGTTTATTTAAAAATGAATTAAAAATAATAATCAGACACCTCTCAGAAAGAGAGCAAAACAACAATAGTCTTCAACAGAGATTACGAACCTGACTAGATTATTAATTATTAAACATTTCAAAATAAACTAAATTAGTTAGCCTGACAGCCGAGAGTAGAGAATCTGTTAATATTAATTTGAAATCTAAACCAGAACACTTAACCTATCAGGGGAATTTAGCTAGAATTCATCTGACTTAACTTAATTTTAACCTAACTTGGGGAAACTACATGACGCGATACTTAAGTGCCCGTTGTTAACGCAGGCCGCTGCCCAGCAGCCCTGTGGAGCTTACTAATTATCCAACTGCTGCCAACACTTAGTCTATTCGTCTGACATCAACCCACTACCCCTCTCCCAACGAGGAACCGCACGACGAGGGAAAACCCCATTGTCCCGCACATAAATCTAGCTCGAGGGGCAGGCCGGCGTCCTGCGCCGAGCAGCAACGCGTATAACACGAACGGACACATACGTTAACTTATAAACACACGTCATCTCCGTACCGAATCTGTTAGTTAACTCTCTACAAATTAAAACAGNGACACATACGTTAACTTATAAACACACGTCATCTCCGTACCGAATCTGTTAGTTAACTCTCTACAAATTAAAACAGCCATGGGCTGGACCAGGGACCTGCTAGATACACGCACTCACCTATACACACATCCTTTCCGTCTATGAACTCACTANCCATGGGCTGGACCAGGGACCTGCTAGATACACGCACTCACCTATACACACATCCTTTCCGTCTATGAACTCACTAACCCCGGAACATCGCGCGCACTTACACGACAGCTGACGCAGCGAGACATCGATCGTTCAACCAGAGGCGGGCCATGCCTCCCGTCAACCTGTTCCGCAACAGAGGCCTCCTTTCGCCGACCAAAATTGTCCAATTCAAAGCCGAAGTGCACCGACCCCAGGACGACGATACACTTTAGTGAACAGTTCAGCACAAGCTGACGACGTCGACCTCCTATTGCAAAAGCGCGGGTCTCGCGGCCTCAGTCACGCCAGAGAAAAATTAAAAAAAAAAAAAGTATCCACACAAATAACAGAAGTTAAATTTTTCCAACGCAACAATATAATCAATTTATTCATGAATTAATTACAGCTGGTAAAACAATATTTCTTTATTTGAAATAAAATGTATATATATATATATATATATATATATAATGAAATCGTAAATATAATGAAATGTATATTAGATGATTTAGGAAATATTAATACATTATAGCTTATCTGAGAAAAAATATCTTAATTGTTTACTTTAAATTTTTTTTAGTAGCATAAGAAGGGTGAAAAATAAACCACTTTTGTTTAGTAAATAATTAAATTGTTATGCTTAAAAAAATCTTCGATAATTTCATTTTATAAATTTAAAAATTTTAATTAAGAAAATCACTGGCGACATTACACTTTATGTTTACAATATACATTTCAACATTAAAACATGGCACGCTGCAACCTCCATTAGTTCAATGCAGAACCAAGCAAACATTTTTCATTTTAAAACTTTAAAATTTTAGAAATAAAATTTTTATTGTTAATAATGTTTTAAATTAAAAACTTAATATTTAATTATTTACTGTACAAAAATTGTTTATTTATCGCCCTTCTTATACTACTACCATATATATTTTCTGAATGCTAGAACGGCACCAATACGTTAGATGTGTGAACAAGCACATCAATTTGTGTCGTGTAAGTAGCATGAGGGCGCCATCCGTCTCTCTGAACCGGCCCTCATGTCTGACCATAACATTAGCCCCAACAAGTGGAGCACCTGTGGGAAACCGGAATGCAACCAACTATACAATATACCATTAAAAGATGCCTGGGGGGCTTAACTGGGTTCACGAGGAATGGAGGTCTTAATAAAAATGAAGATCTAAATTTGATTGTTAATTTATTCACACAGCAATTATTTACAGCATTAAATTATCTGTCTTCACTATCACTCTTTCTATTTCTCAGCGAGCACAATATTTGATGTCTATTTCAACTCTAATTAATGCCCTGCTTAATGTCTCTGTTTGGTTATAGTCAATTAACTCATAATCATCATTAACACACATTCAGTCTGTCTGTTACCATCATTTGTAATGTCTTTTACTCACGCATCCAGTCCAACAGTTCAACCTTCCAGTAGCACCTTCACTGCTCTGATGTTCGCAGTCACAGATTTTCCTACCACTGGTCACTTCCGGGGATACTCGTTCTTCTAGCTCGTTGTCTATCGCTTAACGTAGCAGAATCGCCCAGACTTCCGACTCTCATAAACTCCCGGCTCGAAGGCCCGACGCGCGTTTATAGTCACTGGCCTTGAGCTGGAAGGTTCGCCGAATCCTGGGTCATGCTGAGAGAAACTAGGGCAGTAAACTACTACAAAATTATTCAGATAACTGCAGGAATTAGATCTGACGAAGGTCAGAAGCGTGCGAGCAGCAAATAAAATTATCACTGTAAAATGCAGAAGAATGTGTGGCGGCACGCCTTTAAACTTGAAACACTGGTATGATTATCCCTCTCTTGTCATTCAAACATTCCTTAGTGACTCGCCGCCCGCTATCATATCACTTATCTGTCCTCTTCCATCGGTGCATACAAAGCAGTGAGTGCGTAACAATACTGACGTCATGGTGGAGGAGGGTAAGAGCCTTGTCGCCTGAGCTTTGCTTCGAAGCAGTGACTAGAAAATGCTCTTCTAATTGTTTGTTGAGTATCGGTGTTCTAGATTGTGATTTTCCGCTTCCTCTACTGGCTTTACATCTCCCACTTAAANTAATTGTTTGTTGAGTATCGGTGTTCTAGATTGTGATTTTCCGCTTCCTCTACTGGCTTTACATCTCCCACTTAAATAGATCATGGTTCCCATCCATCTTTCTCCTGTAGCATTTTCTATTAATACATGAATGAATTGAACTTCTATCCTGTTGAGGGAGTTTTTAAGGTGCCTCTGCCGGCTTTCCTCCTCTTCTTAGTGATAGGGAAACTGTAGGTACACGTGGAAAGGCAGTTATGGTAACAATTGCGGCCATGGATGCCCAATCCTTCTGTGTCATGGTGCATGCCTATGTACATGAATTCCTTNTGTTATGGTAACAATTGCGGCCATGGATGCCCAATCCTTCTGTGTCATGGTGCATGCCTATGTACATGAATTCCTTCTCCTGTAGGCGTATGGGGCTTAGCACTGCGACGCACCTAGGATCCCATCCCTTCCTCGGATGCACTTAGATTAGGGTAGGGGAAAAAATCGGATTCAGCGTCATTAAAGTGTGTACTGTTGAATGAACGTCGTGTTGGTGGGTACTGACCCTCCGGGTAACTGCCCGTCCCTTGGGACCATGTCCCACACATGCTCGAACACCATGTGTTGCCCTAGCGATATGAGGACGCACGTTATCATGCTGGAAAATTAGTTCCTGCAGTATGTTGAGGTATGGTCGAAGGACAGGAGTAACGTCACAGATGTACGACGCGCTCATGTTCCTCTGCCCTGAATGAATACTAGAGGCGATCGGGATGTGTAACTTATGGCATCCCATACTATAATCCCAGCTATGGGTATGGTATGGCGAGTGCGAATACACGGTAGATTGTTCTGCTTGACGTGACCAAGCTTGGCTACGGCGAAAAAGTCAACTTGATCTGCNGAGTGCGAATACACGGTAGATTGTTCTGCTTGACGTGACCAAGCTTGGCTACGGCGAAAAAGTCAACTTGATCTGCAGTGTTCCCAGAGTTGTTAAGTAAAATGTGGGTGCCCGGCGCCACAGCTCTGCGGTGAGCTGATGAGATAGGGTCGTTCGTCGACGGCCTAGGGGCTCTGGTGAACACTCCGTCAGACACACTATGCCGAGGTTGTCGGCCACCTCGCACGCCGTACTTGATTATCAATAAAGAAACAGTGATGCTGGTTGTGAAGGTATTTATTACCCTGTTATGTACACTCAACTACACAGAAGGCACGTGGCCTGAATGGCCCGGAACTACAAGCGACCACGTGGTCTTATAACCTGAGTCTCGAGATGCACTTTTGATTTCCAATAAATAATCACGTCGCTCTCCCCCCGACACTATGCAAGTTAAATAATAAAATATATGATGATAATGATTTATGATGTTGTGGATGCGACTGGATACTATTCGACAGATGATGTCCTTGCTAGTGCTTCTGCGGCGTGGGAGAGCTTAACGTCTGTGCTCGTCCAAGTCCTCGCGATTACTGCCGGAAATGTGCGTCGGCTTCCGCCGCCTAGACGCCGCCGACGCCATGCGGTGGTACAGTGAAACATAATATACACTAAAAGATGATTATGGGATGAAAAATGATATGAACTAAATTAACACAACAAAACATAATTACAATTACACAAATACATAATAAAAATGATAATACTTATTCTAAATGTTTTCATTGCACCAGCCACAGCATTGCCAAATGTAGAATGTCACATGTCTCTGGCTGTGGCTGGGCAAATTGTCTCCTGATGACAAAACAAATTATAAATGAATTACACACTGACATTATTTACAAATACACTGACGAAATAAACTGAATAAATAATAAACACTAATGCACTCGTGCCCACAAGCCTGTCGGTGTGGTGCGTCTGGTGTGGGCATACTGCGGCAGTCAGTGGGCAAAAGGACTCGTGAACGTGCGGTTCACATCATGCTCACCTGAACGTCTACGAACGCGAACACAATCATCACTTTGTCCAAGGCAAAAACGACTCTATCACTGAAGACCACGGCTCTCCAACAATCGATTGTTTATTGTCTGTGCAAAGACATGGGGAGTAACAATGGCTCTGATTGCATGTGCAGGTGCTGTTCTGTCAGACAGGGCGTTCTGTCCAGGCGCTCATTAGTGCGGCGAGGTGGCACTGGTAGGGCTAGGCGGCTGTTGGAACCCTCTAGGCCCTATTCACAGTCATATCGTAGCCCCCGAATGATTCAGAGATTATCTTCCTCGGAGTTGATCAGAGGTTAGTCCGGACTAAAGGTGGACTATCTGTGTCGTATTCATAAACCCCGACTAGAGTAGGACAAGCTTTAGTCGTGGGATCATCAAAGTACGCTGTTGCTGGGTGTCTTGCGCATGCGCATTGCAGATTTTCGTTTCAAATTAAAGTTTTACTACGAAAGAAAAGTCACATTTGAGACTATACACACATTAAAAATATCTTCGGCCATTTCAAACAGAGATTGTTCTTTTTTCTGATGATAAAATTTCCCGTAGATTGCAACGTATTCAATATCTCATCTATGATTTAATATTATGTAATATCGATTTACTTTTATGTAGTATCTTAATTTGTTAACGAAAAAATATATGCGACTGTTTGAGCAGTGGGTAAGTTACTATACAGAATGAGTATAAATTAATACCCCAACTTTGAAGGTCTATAATATCAAAACTAAACAACCTACAACCTTGATTGACCAATCCAATGAACCGTGGAACTGTGAAGTTTGTTTACCATACATTCATAAATGTTCAATGTGACCGCCATGAGCGGCCCGAACGACATCTATGCGATAATCAAACTCGTTCCACGCTCTTGTCAGAACGTAATTAGTGTTCAAAGGCGAATTACCGACAGACTGAATGTGGCATCCGCACAAAATTAAGAGAATCTAAAAGTGCTTAAAGATTCCATAGTGTATACATTCGCAACCTCGATTTCCCACCTCGCCACGTAAACGGATATTCAGCACTATTGAAAGGACATATTGAATATCTGCAGCGAACGCCTGGAAAGGATCTAAAATCATTTGAGACTCACGACTAAGATGTCGGACATTGCTAGCGATCTGCATCGAGTGATACAATCGGTTCACTCAAAGTATTTGCTCGCAAAGAGAGCTAGACTTTCGCGCCACTTTATAAATGAAGAAATCTTTAAGCCCATTACTCGCTGTATCGATGTGCTCAGGGAGAGCGATGGAGCGCCCGTAGTCTTGAAGACCGAAGTCGACGATACTGCTTAGTAGGCCTAGTGATACCAGGTATTCGGGTACCCAATTACCAGCGCACTACCTGGTATCTTTGGGTAATATTCGGGTACTCGAGACAAAGAAGCAGGTACCTGCTTACATAGAGCCTATTCCCCGGGTACCTGTTCTTTGCAATTGTGTAATATGTATTGTGTGATCGAAGAGCACGAATACATACTAGTTACCCAGAAATGTGCATTCTGCCTGAACAGTTCTATTGTAAAGACAAATAGGTTGTACCACATTTAATGGAAAATATGGTATATACTGTAAATCGCACATGAATAAAATGTACAATAATTTGTTTATATATATTTCGTACTAACATCAGGTGTCGATGAGTCTTTCGTGTCTTCCCATCCTGCCATTTTGTCTGTGGTAAGTACTATGCCTCCGCCAGTGCTGCAGTGCGGGTTCTGTAATCAATTGTTTACTGTTCGCAAGAATGTCTTGCGCCATGAGAGAAATTATAGGCGCAACCCCTTCAGGGAAGAACAGCATGTATGCGACAGGTGAATGGTGTCTGTTGCTCGCAAGGACAACATGTCCAACCACATACAAGGCTGCACTGGTCAAATCCAGCAGAAGGCAACTACTAGATGCAACGAGAATTTCGCTCGCACTGACAATGCAAGAAGATACGAGCGCAGCTGTTGGATGAACCCTGATGCTGAAACCCTGGAATACGACAAATGTGGGAGGCAGTTTACCAGATCTGACAAATTGAAGGCACGCAGCTCTAAATGTAATGGTCCCATTGCCCCACCAGCGAAGAGTCGACGTCTCGACGTACAAACAAGTCCACCTGTTCCGGCTCGTCTGATTTCGACAAAGGGTAGCTCTCACCATCACAGAGTAGTCGTTGGGGCTGGTGAGCCTAATTATAATGGGTTCGTGTTGGCAGAGACAGCATTGAACCATAATTTGAAGACTCTCATTGCAGAGAATGCATTTACTACATTTACAACACATTGAGAAACAAATATACATAACTGAATGACATGAAAGCAGTTAACTCTGGAATTGGAAACACATGGAGCCATAAAATTTAACATATGGTTGGATTGTATTTATGGTAAGCCAGAGTCACATGACAACCAAGTAAAACAATAAACTTCTGTATAATGTAGATGATATTGAAGATGCTGTGATGGCTACTATCTAAAATATCTGCAAGGAGGAAGAAGAATACCAGGGGAAGGGAAGTGGTTGGACCATCACCTCTGTAAAACATCTTCAGCTAAGGATCAATAAGCTTGATCTACTTAGAGCTTCGTCCTACATCGATTTACCAACAAGCATCAAGGCTAGGAAAGCAGTAATTAATCCCCAGAACAAAGATCAAGAATGCTTCAATTGGGCTATCCTGTCAAGATTCGTAGAAGAAGCACACCCAGAACATGTCAACAAGATATATCACAGCTTGGAAGGAAAATTTAATGTCAGTGGACTTGAGTACCCCATACCTCTGAGCCAAATACATCTGTTTGAAAGAAATAACCCTGGGGTTTCCGTGAATATACATTCGCTTAGAGTTGAGAAGGTGGTGCCCATACGTATATCCAACGAGGAAAAACCTGAACATTTCGGCTTACTACTCCTAACTTATGGCAGCAACAACCACCACACCTTAATTACCAATTTCTCTAGTCTGATACATTTACAGCTGACATGGCATAATGAATATAAATATGTATGCCAAAGGTGCCTCAAATACTATCATGATATTCCACGCGTTACTGGCCTCACTGGAGAGGAAACTCTTGAGCAGTACTTGAAATATTGTAACCCCCGTGTTCCTGCGAGAATAGAGATGCCTCAGTCAACATCGAACATCCCTCCAATTATGAAATTTAAGAATTGTAAAAATGTGACTAGGCTTCAAATAGTAATATATGCAGATTTTGAAGCCTGTTACATCATGTGAACCTGACCCCAAACAATCATACACAATGGCCTAACCAGAACCATGAGCCATACAGTTATGGAATTTACATCTGCGTGAACAACAGTGTCATTCCGGCATCAAAAACATCAGGTTTGAATGCCAAGCTTATTATATATAGAGAAGAAAATTCAGCCAAAAACTTTATGTCAGACATTTTGAAAATTGCTGAAGAGGTTCAGGAGATGTATAGAGAATCATAACCAATGAGACAGCTGACACTTAATGAAAGGTCTGCATATGACCTGGCCAACACCTGCTGCCACTGCTCCACATCCTTCTCGAAGAAGAACCCCAAAGTCCATGGCCATGATAACCTTACCGGCAACTATATTGAACCTGCCTGCAATTAATGTAATATGCTTCGTCGTCACCCTAAAAAATTACCCGTAATGTTCCATAATCTTGGCTATGACGAACATTTCATCATAAAGAACTCGCATATGACACCAAATATATTTTCATCATCCCAAATTCAGAGGAAAAATTAATAACATTCAGTAGGTCAAATTGGGGAAGAAATTCAGTATTCAATTCATAGATACATACAGATTAATGTCTGCCAGTCTCGCTATCCTGGCACAGAACCTGCCTGCCTCCGAATTGAAAACTACGAAAACATTTTTCAGCACTGAAGAACTGGGGCTAGTTGTAAAAAGGGTATCTTTTCCTTGCGACTATATTGACTCGTGGGAGAAATTAGAAGAGATGCAGCTGCCCGCTAAGGAAGCCTTCCACAACCGACTCACTAACAGTGATATTAGTGACGAGGACTATGCCCATAAAAAATGCATGGAGAAAATTCGGATGTTGCACACTAGAAGAATATTCCGACATCTACCTGAAGATGGACATCTTGCTTCTCACTGACGTTTTTGAGAATTTCCAGGGGCTGTGTCTAAACACATATGACTTGGACTGTGGTCAGTATGTGAGTGCCCTCGGATTCTCCTTTAAGGCCATATTGAAAAAGACGAAGACGGAATTAGCACTGCTTTCTGACTAAGACATGTACCTATTCATCGAGGCTGGTATCTGGGGCGGTGTAGCTAAGTGTATTATGTAATTGTACAGCAAATAACAGGCATGCTTCTACCACACATGATTCAGAGAAACCACCAACATACCTGCAGTATGTAGATGCCAACAATTTGTATGGTTGGGCGATGTCATTACTCCTTCCATATTCTGGTTTTAAATGGGTGAGCACCAACCTGGACGTGATGGCTGTGCCGGACAATGGCGATGTAGGCTACATACTGGTGGTGGATGTACAGTTCCCTGCCAGTCTACACAAAGACCATAAAGATTTCCCCTTTCTCTCCGTCAATGAGTGCCCCCCCCCCCCAAATCCACCAGATTCCAAGCAGACCCAATTAATGACAACTCTGGCAGATAAGGAACAAGCAGTTGAGCATGGCATACAAATAAAGAAGATTCGTCGAGTTTCGAAATATAATCAAAATGCATGGTTGAAACCTTAGATTGATATGAATACCGAAAAGTGCCAAGCTGCTGCTAATGACTTTGATAAATATTTCTTCAAGCTTGCCAACAATGCAATGTATGGTAAGCTGATAGAAAATAAAGGAAGAAAAAAAATGGAATTAGTATGCATGGTAAAGAAAATTAAAACACTGATTACAAAACCATCTTTTAAGAACAGGATAATTTATGATAAAAATCTATCACTGATGAAAATGGACAAAGGAAGTATTCAGTTTGACAAACCCATCAATGCAGGATTTTCAGTACTATACTTATCAAAGACCTTGATGTATTGCTTTCATTATGATGTTATGATGTAGAAATATAATGAAAATATTCAGTTATTATATACAGACACCGACAGCTTTGTTTATGAAATCAAGACGATGGACTTTTACCAGGATTTAGCCTCAGACCCAGCATTGAAGTGGAATTTGACACGAGTGCCTATCCCCTCACTCACCCATGCTACTCTCCCACTAACAAGAAAGTGGTGGGCATATTTAAGGATGAGTGTAGTGGGGATGAGATGTATGCATTTGTTTGTATGATGGCTAAATTGTATAGCTAAAAATGCGTCAGCAAAACTATCAAAAAGGCTTAAGGCATCCAGAAATCTACCATAAAAAAAGGTTAACATTTAATGATTACAAGAATATATTATTGCAACAAACACAAATAAGAGTTCATGTAAATACGATCATATCACACCATCATCAGGTATATACCGAGTGCAGTAATAAGCTAGCATTGTCCTGGATGGATGATACAAGACAATTAATGGATTACTGTGTGCATACTCTACCCTATGGTTATAAAGAGTAATTTAATTATTTTTTTACTGAGATAAACATCATGAAATGCAAATACCTCTCTCCAGTCATGTTGAACCAGAGGTCATTCCATTCCCGTATCTATATTTTTCTCACAATTGGTTGAAATGTCTTAATTTTAACAGTTGAATGTTATTGCTTTTAAGATATTTTTCCAGCAGCAGTTATTTTCCCATGCAAGCCATCGTCTTGTCAGGCGTGTTGCTGGTGACTGGTGACATACTGTAGCCCGTGCAAGGTGTGTTGCCAATATATCCTGGAGCATTGTTTTAGTTTTATCTGATGTGACTACTATTCCACTTCCACAATTTTTCTCATGTGCAAGGATTCGCTGTCTATGTTGGACCTCCGACCTGGGGTTTATAGCTATTTCCTGAGAATTTTTTAAACACTCATCCTGAGTTGAGAATGTGAAATGATATTCATGTCAGTCACATATGCACTGTNTTCCTGAGAATTTTTTAAACACTCATCCTGAGTTGAGAATGTGAAATGATATTCATGTCAGTCACATATGCACTGTTGTTACTGGTGGTAGTATCGTACTTGCTTTTCATCTTTATCTATGCGCTGTCCCCAAATTCTCTTTTTTCCCTCTATCTAGCTACTTTTCTTTTCTTCTTTGGCTGTCGTCTTTCTGTGCATTTTTTTTTCCTAGATGATGTGGTTTTCATGTCAACAACGTTGTGAACAACCTACGTAATATGTACTTGCAAAGCAATCGAGAGAAGTTTAAAAAACTGAAAATTCTGATATTTCAAATAAATTTATTTAAAACTATGTTTAAAGAAAATCATAATTCTTCATGGTGTCTCTGCAAGTGTATGTTGCGTAGCTCTGGTTCCAATATCCACGGAGCTTTATGCATAAGCTTGGTTTTAGGCCTCGTGCAAGGGACCAAGTGCATGAGTGCAGTAAAGGTGAGGACAACAGACAACGTGGGACTTCCACCCGGAGAAGGCCATTACTGAATAAACTATTAAATGCATTATTGTTCAAGAATATGTATCTGTAATAAGTAAATGTTAAAATAAATTTGACTTTTAAGATTACTGAATGTGTTTTATAGTTACCCTTTTATTCATACACAGTCAAGTGAAATAACTTGTTTACTGACAATTATTCATTTGTACAAGTATAATGAAAACCTTTTTAAAAGTGCTTACATGCTATTTCTCATTTGGGTACTCTAAATCAGAGTATTTGGTATGCTTATAAAAAAATATATACAGTCAGGATTGATCACTGCAGTGTGTAGGCAAGGACTTGCTCCGACTTCCTGGTCTGTGGTATATGTGTCATTTGAATGTGTTGTTGAGACCGAAATACTGGAAGCTGACCCATTTAATTAATGTAAGATTGCATGTCCTACTGTAGTACCACTTATGTGAAAAATTTGCCGGTAATTAGTTGGTTGGTTCCCGAGATATGGCATAAATTATTAGTTTCATTTCAAAAAATTCGCCCAAAATATGGTGTTTATAAGAGTATTTGACATTTCTAATGGACACTCTCCGCATACAAAGTTTAATTAAAATCTGCCAAATTGTTTAATAAATATGAGTAACTTATCTAAATTATTTATGTAGCAGTCATATTGTAAATAATTATAGAAATACTTCAAACGTGTAAGTTTACATGGCCTACTATAGCACTACTTGTGTGCANTCAAACGTGTAAGTTTACATGGCCTACTATAGCACTACTTGTGTGCAAAATTCGGCGGGAATAGGTTGATTGGTCTCCGACATATGGCATAATAGCTCAAATTTCTCATGTAGAGAACAAAACGGTTATGATTTGACTCATTCTATTTGCTAAATTAAAATATCTATATGGCCGCAATTTTGAAAATAAGTGTCAAACCCCCTTGGAAAATATCCATTTACATGGCCTACGTAATAATACTTGTTTATCAAATTAGGTAGGAATCGTTTAATTGTTTCCCGAGATATGACGAAAATTTATTTCTTCATGTAGCATTATCTTGCAAAATGATTGCCAAGAGACTATATGTACACACATTTGATTATTATTGAATCTACTGCTAGTATAGAAAGTTAAATTGAAATTTTGAAAATTAATGTCCAGCCCACTTAAAATATGTCAGATTGCATAGCCTACTGTGCTACTTACTACATATTTGCCGAATTTGATAGAAATTGGTTGATTGTTTTCTCAGATATAACAAAACCTGATTTATTCGCATGCCACTGTCTTTCAAAATGGTGGACAAAATAGGCTTTGGGGGGAAACATTTTATGGTTGAAATAAATACTGCTAGAATACAAATTTAAGTTGAAATTTTTTACAGGGTTTCGTAGATATGGCATAGTAATATGAAATGTTTATTTGGCCGACATTTTGAAAACAAGTGTCTGACCCTTTAAAACATGCCAGTTTACATTAACAACTGTATTATTACTTAATTGCCTAATTTGATAAGAATCAGTTGATTTTTTCCGGATGTATATTATATAAAAACTCTATTTTTCAATTGGCGCTATCTTACAAAATAGCAGACAAAAGAGATTATATATGGAAACATGTTCAACTCTTTTAACAGATACTCACAGCATATCAAGTTTGGTCTAAATTGGTCACACAGTATGATAGCTGTTGCTAATAAACCTAAAATATTTATATGGCCACCATTTTTAAAATAAGCGCTTTATCACTTTAAATTGCACATATTAACAAAGCCTACAATAGTAATACATATATGCCAAATGTTACAGGTATCGGTTGATAAGTTCCTGAGATATAACTAAAAATATTAGTTTTTTATCGTTACACTATCTTAGAAAATGGCCTACCAATAACTTTATTGCTTTCTAAATACAGTGCTTACATCATTCACTATCAATGTACCGAATTTGTTTTAAATCGGCAAGATGGTTCCCAAAATATAACATAGTGCTACAAAATAAAAAAGGGACACTATTTTAAAAATAAGTACCTAGAGTAATCGAGAACTATTATAAAAGTCAGATGTATTTGCTAAATACTATATGTGGACCGAGTTAAGAGAAATTCGTTTCATGGGTTTGAAATTTTTAAGGGGAGACCTACATTCCAGACAGTTCTTCAGGTGATTGCATAAGCCTATCTTTCCTTCGGAAAGTAGGCTAAAAAAAACTAAAATAAAATTGTAGGGAAGTTAGTTTCTTCCTATAAGTTTTTATATATGAAAGTGATTTTGTAAAATGGGCTTTAAAAGCACCAGCGCATAAAAAGTAGCTCTTTGGAACGTTTATCGCCTGGGCCTTTTTTGCTCAACTCCGCCACAGGCAGAGGGTGTAGTATGTGATGGTGTTAGGAGTGTTGGAAAATAAAAGACTGGAAGCTTCAGTACGGAAAAAAATATAAAAAGCTTTTNCGCCGCCTCCGCCACCTCCACCATGGCCACGTCGTCCAGCGGGATGGCGAAGAAGCGCGGATGCGCTCTCGACAGCGTCGCCAACAGCAGCACGGCCAGCATCTGCGCACCACACACGCCACTCACGTATAGTCTACTCGTGGTCTCACCACACTTTTTGAATCAAACCTTTGAAAAAACACCCCGTGAATTACGTGTTTGGATGCCTTCTAAATGTATAATGAAACACAAGCGTTTCATACTTCTGTTAACATAAAAGTATCTTATTCTTGGTTAAATTAAACTTTGACATACATTAAAATTGTATTTATAAACTTTAGTATGTCTATATAATTAATATGAATTAAAACCGAGAGAAAGTAGGTGTGTTGGTAATAACTAGTAACAAATAGTTCTCACGCCAAATATTATTAAACTGAGTGCCTCAAACGCTGTACATACGTTGTCCCTTCTAGACATGGTTAAGGTTTGTTTACATGAAGCGGAGGAATAGCCTGAAAGTAGAACTTAGTAGTGTTTCAGAACCATTAATGGACTATATTCACGGTAAAATAAGCACTTTTTAAATCACCCATAGAAAAAATATCCACTGTCCGTGACTGGATAGATGCTACCGTACACACTAGCATTAAGGCTCCCTATTGAGTTGGTAGCGAATTAACGAAAATAGTTCCAAGTCTTGACGTTTTATTACGAGTGTAATGTTAAAAATATATGGCAAGTCAAGTTAAAGTGTTTCTGGTTTATACAAATTACAGAACGAAATTGAATATTAGTAACGCATATAGGTTCCTAACTACGTATTTCACGTTCGACTTGACTGAAGAATGAATAAAGTCGTTATGCTCATGAAAATGTACATTTTATATGGCAGAAGAATACAAAATGAGGAGAAAATAATTTCTTAAGCAAGGCTCCTAAAAGTTCTTAATTAACTGGGAACAGCGGAGCCTTTAACTCCCTAACTCCAGGCGTAGCAGGGAAGTGGGATAGAGTGTGCATGCAAGCTGCGCAGTAGCCACTCTACGTGTTTCAACACTGGACTGCTTTTATACCAGTAGCAATATAAAAACAACACGGGTAGTATCTGAACTTAGGGCACTGTTTATGTATGTTTTTAAGATGTCCGTACACTTCCTCTAACCTAGCTAGATTATATTTAAGCTGTTCAAAGTTATTCGTATAAAATGGCGGGTCTAAAAAAAATTCAAAAGTGAATAGAAACGGCCATCACTGTTGACCATGTGACTGGCAGTTGTACTGACGATGGGGTAATCAGTGTTGGAGACGTGCGCAGAAGGCGAAAATCTATCTACCTCAACTTTAGTCTGTGGCTTTCAGAGACCAAAACGTTTTTATGTAAGGGTAAGGTTTTCGAAGGAGGTAACAGTAATAAGGTGAATTTTGGCACGTAGCAAGGCTCGGTACTGCAGATTTTATTATTTATATTAATGTGGAATGGACAGTACCTTTGATTTTAATATCTGGAGGGTACAATTTTGCTATCGTCCATGACAGCCACTGTAGAGCGAAGAAGGCGGGAATTTTGGGAAGAAAGGGAATACTTTAACACTAAGGATAATCGTGCCGCTGAATTGCAAGCCGCAGAGTGATAGGTTTCAAATGAAACAAGGGACACAGAACATGTCTCTGAAACATGCTATAACTGAATCAGAAGAAACTACTGTAGGCCATCAATAGTGCAATATACACTGGTACGCAAAACTTAAGGACGAGACATGCTATCACGCGCAACGTCGCGCAGAACTGTTTAAAATAGGTACACAGTATACAATAACATCGTGGAGATGTTAGAGTATGGGAAATGTGATCAACACTGATCAAGAAAGGAGTCCAAAGGATGCAAAGGATCTTTGTTTAAAAGTGAGTTCCGAGCACAGCAGTGATGCAGGATGAGCGCTGTCTGTTCCGGCTTTGTATGAGGTTGTTGAACTATTGAAGCAGCACGACCCATTTCTCTCGTAACACCGATAGCAACTGCGCAGTCGTTACTGACGACTGGCGACGTGCTGCCAGGCGTTTCCCGACGACGTCCCACTCGTGTTTGTTCGAGTTGATTTAAGTCCGAGGACCGTGCGGGCCAATCCACGCGGCGAATATCTTCACTCTCCAACAGCTGAGTGAGAGCCACTGTACGATGAGGTGTAGCATTATACAATAGCGGTCCCCAGTGACTGAACCTCCTTGGAAGATATGGAACTCCGCACGCCACTAAGCATGTTGCCTCCGTAAACGAAAACTTCGCCACCTGCAAACTGGTGCCTCTAGACGATGCTTGAGGGCTGACTGCATATTGCCCGCTCTCTCCAGATGCATAGGTGTCCGGAATCGCTAGTGAGACTAAATCGGCTCTGATTCGTAAAGAGCACTATACCACATTGCTGAGCTCCCCAGCCCTTGTGTTCCCGGTAGTACAGTAAACGTCGACTCCGATGGGTAAGCGTCAACGGTACATGCCGTAGTGGTCGCTGAGCGAACAAACCACCTGTTTGTAGTCTCTTGGGCACGATAAAACGTGCTTCGTTAAATGTGTGTTGCGATTTCGCCTGTTCTCTGCCGTCGATCTCTCCTCGCCTGTAGGACAATACGCAGTTCCTCCGTCGCCTTCGTACAACTGACCCTGTTGTTCGAAATGCCGTCCAAGCTCGTGGCACGATGCTGGGTGCGATCCCGAACTCGGTCATCGGCCACACGAGCCACACATCGAACTTCCAACGTCCCAGTGATTCGTCCTCAGGTAAAGTCGTCCAGATGTTGTCTGCGGGACTGTCTGTTGGCTATATCATACACCGGACAGCAACTCGACGCCGTTCAACCCAATGTGCTTTGTGTAATAGCTTCCACTCCTCTCCTCCGTCCCCCTCACGAAATAATGAAATAGTAAACCCCCCCATATTTATATGTTCACATGTTTTTTTGATATATTTTTGCTACTAAAGTAACCGTAGCATTATTATCTTCTGTACGTTTGGATCAAACGCCTACACCTAGTAGACTATAAGTTGGGAAGAGCCGTACTTAGACCTACTAAAGCGTGGTCCATTTCATCAGCTGTTGTTCGTACGACAAAAGCGCAAGTACACGCAGATGAAATAAACACCTTGAGAAACACACACAGACAGTGCACGGCCTTTAGACTACCTTAATCTCCCACTCGTTATGTTATAGTCCTGCCAGTTAGTCTCGGCGCATAAAAGTAAATAAAGGCTGTTATCATCAGTATAATATGAGTTCCAGTAAAGTCGAGTGTACACGGAGTGACTTAGCTACGCATGGTCACGCGACCATGTGGCGTGATGAAGTAGCCATAGTGTAGAACACCTCCGCTCGTGTAACATGGACGCCAAAACTGCATTAAATTGAACTTTTTTGGCTCTTCTGTTCGATCCCACTTCTAGTCAAAACATTTCAGAATGTGCTTAAAAAAACGTTTCAAAGGCATACAACACACTTATTTAACATAATTCTACGGCGATATTACAAAGGAGCTATGAAAACGCTGATAAAACTCCGGGTTTTTAAACTTCTGTAATAAGCATAAGTGTACGAAAGAACTGGGGCCATTGAAACAGATGTCATTGTACGTTTTTAGTCAGAAATCACAGAGAAACTGCAATGGGTGGGTAGCAACATTACTTATATGGAAACAATAGTTTACTAGCGAGAACTTTGAGTATGACTTGGCGTCTTATGCTTAAAACATTCTATAAAAATTTAGGTGGCATGCGAAGAGAGTAGTATTTCTTTACTTCTAAACTTTGGGACTTGATTGAAATTAATTTTTAGACAATAAATTTTCAGTGTTTCCCATTTACAAATGTAATACGAATGTTCCAGCTCAAGACTATACATCCAGAAATTTATTTTATGTGTAATTTTACAAAGAAGTACAAAAAATAACTTGAAATTAAATTCCAACCCGCATTTTTTTGAAAGGATGGTTTTTACTGCGAGGTTCAGTACTATTCACAGTGCCGAACGAGCTTTCCCTCTTGTCGTTTATTATACTTCTCTTTAGAGAACAGTCTTGCTAAAAGTGTTGCCAGTTCCACTGGAAAAGTTTCCGTTTCGCTATTTCTTCAGTTACAACTGTACTGAAAAAAAATTGCTGGCTTAGAAGAAATACTGCAGCTGTTAGTAACGAGAAGCTTCATGTACATACGTGAAAAGTACGGAAAAATCCATTATTTTATATAAGTGTCAAATCATGCTCAACTCTTAGACAAAAAAAAATATACATGCATTCTGCACAATCACGTGTCAAACACACGGTTTATTTTTCGATTACACGTATAATAAAAACAAGTAACTCGTTTAAGTACTAAAGTAATGTACGTAAAATTAAAAATAATGCTGTGAGATGCCTAATGGCACATAGGGAATCGTGCATTGAAAATTTTTGCATCTTCTAATAGCTGAATACAAAAAATATTTGCTTATTTTTAATTTTTTGTAATTCAAACTTGGCTTAGAACGTTTTTAAATGAATTAAGACAATGCTTTTAAGTTTCCTTTGTTTTATATTTTGTAAATTTTTTTTAAATATATTAGAAACACTTTTGTTCTTCTGAAAACAATTGCAATATTTCTTGCATATGTCAAAACGTAGTTTAAAATTGCAGATTATCTTTGGTAATGATGTAAAAGATGTGCACTTTCTTCCTTTCTCACAATAATTTTTAAACTTGTTTTATTTGAAAATATGTAAACTCAGTTTACATAGTGGCATACGTATGCAAAGAAGTTTAAAATGCAAAGTTTAGCTATATTTTCATTAGTGTTATGTTCAAAATATCTGAAGTGCCAGGAAATTGCAGCGAACTATAAACACAGTCATTACGAACGCAGCGATACAAACACGCTGAATTCTTTCTTTTTTTCACGGCTGAACTTCATTGTATGCCAAGCACAATACAATGCGATATGCAGGTTTAGGCTTTGTTCTCTGCAGTGAATCGAGTATGGTTTCTGTTACAAAGCGACTACTAAAAAGTAACGAATAAACTTTTCTATTGAAGGAACTGTGTTGTTTGAAGTGTGTTTAAACTATGTATACGAAATCAGCTCACAATTTTACAATAACCGTTACGTTAAAGTATTGTCAAGATCATGTGAGATAAAAGTGACGTGACATTTGTTTTCGTTTATTTTTCCAGCAGATTTGCACTTTCATAAAATATTACTGCGCGTAGTTTGATCACATCTTTGTTACATTGGAACGCGGACAAAATGGCATGTACTTAAACCACCCAAAAAAGTACTGGCACACCCACATTTTAGAGGCTGATTATGACGAAAGACATATTACAATAAACAACACCCATAATTGCTGACGCACATAAAATTAAAAATATTTCTGCACAGATTGCCTGTCCATAAGAAATAAATACATTTTACAAACATACGTCTCTTTTTCTGCACAACAAAAAAGTATTGGCACACAGAATACAACAGCACCCTTTGCTAGTATGGACATTTTAATCGTTCAAATGCCCTTAGCATTTTTACAGACGCCGTGCAATGCTGTTGATCAAATTCTGTCTCTGGTAGGGTGATTTCAGACCATTCCTTCAGGTATATTCCCCAAATTCTTTTTTTGCGTACGAGTGACTTTTTCTGATTAGCGCGTCGAGATGCACCGACAGATGTTCAATTGAGTTCAAATTGGGATTCTGTTGTGGGGTACAAACCATTCGTGGAACGTTGTATAGTAACCAATCTAAGGTTTCCATTGCAGTGTCATGCTGGAAATTAAAGACACCGTCAAGACCCCAATTTCTGCACACTTTAGTGTAAATTACAGCGCGACAATTCGATGTATTCCTTACGGGCCATTGCACCTTGGATTACAGCTAGATTTTTAACTCCAGAAGTCGCCAATAATCCCCAAAGCATTAGAACACCTCCCCCATGTTTAACGGTTAGAATATATTTAGATTGGATTTCTATATTAATGTTGTGCCGCACTTTCTTCATTCCCACAGATCCGAACAAAGTTGACTTCGATTCATCCGAAAATACGATAGTGTCCCAAAACTATATTTTATTGCCTTGTTGATGTACGTATTCATTATCAAACTTCATGCGTTTCTTATTGTCATCTTTCGAAATGTATGGTTTCTTCCTGGGAGACCTGCCATGGATATTAGCCCCAAAACATTTCGTACACTCTCAGCACTCACCTTCTTGTTGGACGTTTGCTGGATGTTTGAAACTATTGACTCCGCCCTTTAAAAGGGTTCCTTGAGAGTGTTCCGACAAAGACGGCCTTTTCTGTTAGTTTAGACGTGCTGATGCATAATTTGTTTAAAGAAATATTTTACAGTTTACTGTTACAAAGTTTTTATGCAAACATAGGATGGGAACTCCCATTTACTTAATGATGGGGGATGACATTACATACCGCGTTTTCAGAGCTGTGAGATCTCCGTTAAACAAATCACTATTCACCGATTTGTTACTTAATCGCAAGTACTATCTGACATTTTAAAACTAAAAGCGTTTAAAAACTCGACTTTTGGGGAGTGCATAGTTTCCTCAATAATTATGGCGGATTCTGTCGGTGCAAAAAAAAAGCCTGTATCCACGTGAAAATGTTTGCATTTGGTGGAAGGGTAAGTCACAGAATACGTTAAAGTTAAGAGCTAGTAATAGTACGATACCGAGATAAGCTATATTGCGTTTCACTCTTAGATTGAAGTAAAAAATACATGGCGCGCTATGTTGCCAGATGGCTACCGATAATCATCAGTCAAAAAGTTACGTTGTATTGAAATAATAAGTACGTGCGTACATACAAAAATACGTAACAAAAATTGTTACACTGTATAGTAGTGTATAAACATGAGATTGTTTTATTAGCTGCCCACTGCAGTCTAAGAATGAGACCAGGGCCGTAACTAGAAGCTTGAGGGCCCTGGGGCAACAAGTGTTTATGCGACCACCTTTTAACTCGCCCAATTCCCTTGCCTCAACACAACATTCAAACAATTTCTATAGGGTTCCTAATTTGTGTTTTTGGTTCAACAAAAAGAATAGGAATTGTAGTAAGACAAATCTAACCTGACCTTTCACACTGAGATTAATATCAATTTTATGGCTTGACAGTGGTATTTATTATAAAATCAAACAGTTTATTAAACTGGACCAATACAACAGCATAAAATATATTTAGTTACTTATATATAATAGAAAACAAATTAGGGAAAAAAAATTTATTGATAGACTAACTCGTATGAAGAATTGAGATGTTTGTCTCAAAAGCGATAGTTGAAAATAATACAAGTTAAAAAAAAAAACGTCAAAGAGGGTCGGCAATTTCATGAATTTTGCTTTCCCCTACCACACTTCCCACATATTCCCTTTCTTCATTTTGGTCTTAGTTTTTTAAACCTTAGCGGAAAACAAGTTTTCAGGAAAAGCTTGGCAAAGGTATCAAATAAAACCGTAGGAACCGTACTGTTAAACAGGAAGTCCATTTAAATAGACCAGACCTGAATGGAACGTACCTAGCCATATTACATCACGAAAACCCTAGCCAGAGCCTTTGGCAGGTTCCCAAAATGTTCTCCGTATACATAAAAAAACGTAATAACCCTTTATCAATAAAAAATCAAAATGGTCATTTAGCTTAATTAATTTCTTTGTTTTAATTTTACAAAAGTGGTATGTACTTGTATATTTTAGTTCTAAATAAATACAGTACAACATTTGATTTTTTGTTTTGTTGTTTTATATCTAGCTTTTTGACCTCTTTCGTTCAAGTCATGGACCCTGTCAAATTTATTATTTTTAATTTACTGATTTAAACAAAACTAAAGCATTTTTGTTTATTATACTTGTACAGAAAAATCCCAGGAATCCGAGATTTCGGATAATCTCGAACACAATTTTCATTAAAATTGATCATGAAATAATTTTTTTATCAAAAAGAAAACATAAAAATTGAAAATTCAAAGTAAACAAATGTTTGTCTATTACAAATATATTGTAATTGCATACAATTATTGTAAAATAACAAACTATCGACTAATTAGCATTTTGCTCATAGCTACATGCAACCGATATTGTGTGTGTGTGTTTGTGTATATACACACACACACACCACTTGTTGACCTATTATATAATAACACGTTCATAATTACGTTTTAATTTTTACCTGTCTCTTCATCGCTTATTTTGGACTCAGTTTGCCAAGAAGTTAAGCTCCCTGAGCTTTTAGCTGCCTCTGCTGATTTTCACTGGAGTACGTTAGTTTTATTTTTATTTAAATAACAATCACCAAACTCACTTCGTTCACATTTCAATGTCAATCAAAATAGAAACGCTATATAAGCTAAACACGTAGCGTGGTAGCTAACATAAACAGACGCAATCACAACACGGTCACGTGCAGTGCACTACCCTCGCGCTAGATTAGCTCTCGTCCCT
>NQII01007882.1:0-88740 GCA_002778355.1 Clitarchus hookeri | reverse complement strand
GAAATCGGTTCGTGCGTTCTGGAGTTATAGCGTCAGGAAGGAAAACCCGACTTATTTTTATATAGTAGATAAACTTACCTTTATAACATACAAACTATTAAAATATACAGTGAAAAACTTCATAAAAATATCAACCATGTGGCACGAACACCAACAAACAATCTCAAAACAGTGTTGCCAATATCACCATTCGAAATTTTCCTAACAAAATTGCTTAAATTACCCCTGCGGCTTAACTAACCCCCAATGACGGTACATACTTTCAAAATTGTGGTAATAAAAATATTTTAGGTTTAATTGGTAGATATACCCCATCTTGTAACCAATTTCAACCAGATTGTTTATGATGAATGAATATTTTACAAGCATCATACATGCCACCGCATAACTTTAGTCAGCCATTCTGTAATAAAGCAATATACGAATAAATAAGGTTTCTAAGCATATCTAGGTAAACAATAAACCGATTCCTACAAAAATTTTCCAAACAAGAAGTAGTGCAGCAGATAATATTAAATGGCATGTTTTAATTATGTAAGACATATTATTTTAAAAAAGGTTGCCATATAGCTATTTTAGATTATAATACTATTTCGTCGAGACCATGTAATCAATTCCAGCATAATTTTGTTTGCTGATATTAGAACTATGATATTACAACTATGAACTCTCTCTACACAAAGTATCTTTTTTCCTCTATTTTCTAAGAGAGCATTATATGAATAAGTATTATTTAAGTCATATCTCGGGGGGAAAAATTACGGAGTCCTACCAAATTTGGCAAAGAAGTAGTATTGTTTCATATGATGTGAAATTGCATGTTTTAAGAACGGCAGACACTTATTTTAAAAATGGCGTCCATTTAGCTATCTTAGCTTGGAATGTACGTCGTCGAAACTATGTAATCAATTCCAAAATAACTTTGTATGCTGTGTGTAGATATTACAACTGTCAACTGTATCAACACAAAACATCTTTTGTCAGCAATTATGTAACATAGTGTTACACGAATAAATAAACTTTTCTTGTCATATCTCGGGAAACAATTGACCGATTCGTATCAAATTTGGCAAACAAGTAGTATTGCGGCAGGTGATGTAAACATGGTATATTTAAAATACACCAGACTCTTATAATTAAAATGGCGGACACTTTGCCATTTTGGCTTAGAATGCTGTATCGTCGAAATATAATCAATTGCAACTTATCTTTGTTTGCAGGGATTAAATATAACTATCAACAAATACGTATATACTTTAACTCTTTTGTATGCAATTTTGTACTATAGTGCCACACGAGTAAGTTAAATTTTAATTCACACCAAATTTTGCAGTAGCACTATGGCAGGGCATGTAAACTGGTATGTTTTGTGTTGAGCACACTCTTATTTAAAAAAAGCCTGCCATAGAAACATTTTAGCTAGGTATGTTATGTCTAAGAAACTACGAAACAAATAAGGTTGAAATTGTGTACACTGTGGCAGTATCTATTATATATGTAAAATTTTCTACACAGAGCATTATTTTTCCGCCATTTTGTAAGATTTCCCCGCACGTAAAAATAATTCTTTTTTGTAATATATCGGGAAACAATCTACTGATTTCTTCCAAATTTGGCGAAAAATTTTTACTGTTGCAGGACAAATCATTGCAAATGTTTTAAGTGTGCTAGACCATTATTTTCATAATAGTGACTATAAAAACATTTTACCAAAGTATGCTTTTTCTACGAAACAATGTAACCTTTTTTATATTAATTTTGCATATTGGCTGTATCTATAAAAATCATTGAATGTGCTAATACATAGAATTTTTCTCCTCTATTTACGAAGATTTTCAATTTAAAAAATGGAGGTGTTATGCCATATCGCTAGGACCAATCAACCGATTCCAACCAAGTGTTTCTCTTTTCATGCAAATAGTGCTACAGTAGGATATGAAAACTTACATGCTCTAGCTACATATACATACATTAAAAACGTAGCTTAGCAACTTCGCTCATGTCATCTTCCTAGCGTACTATATGATAGACTGACAAGTATCTGCACACTGCAATCAAAGCTTTGGGGATAATTATGTGGCTAACTGTAGCTTAAAAATTAGGGATAGGCGGGAGGAGAAGGATAAGCAATACTAACAATAATATACCACTAAAATGTTTCTAACTATTAGTTGCTGAAAGATAATATGTATTATGTGAGGCCTGTGAATAAGGAAATATACTCTTCTTAGTGTCGACTAATTTCACAGGCAACAAGTTTAGTTTAATTTATATCACATTTTACAAAGTGCAGCTACTTCTGTCGGAATTCTTTTTGACTGGTGAGAAAGATAAGTACATTTTTACTATTGTTTGGAAAACATGGAAAATGAAGAGATATGTGATGCTGATTTTCTGCAACGACCCACTTCGTGATATATGCATGTGTATACATATATGTAAATGTGCACACACGCACATACAACTGAACAAACCTCTACTTACCTTAACAAATTGAAATAGAGGATATGTAATTTATGTTAATGCTATCCTAAGTTATATTCAAACAAAATTTTTACTAGAATTTTAAATGTATTTACAAAATGTATAGTGCTTATAACGTAATGTAAATCTGTACTTATGGTATTTATGTAACCAGTGATAGTAATATGAGCAAAAATCTGTTGTATTTTTGCAAATATACATCCCACATTAGCACTTATTTGATAACCTTCGAATAACATAAATTTTAAGTAATAATTCATTATGAAAAATGCAACTTGTGTAGAGGATATCCCATTTATTTTGACCACCCACAATAACTCCGTACCGGGGATTCAAACGAATACGTTTCTCATACAAAAATTTTATAACTGGAAGGGGGAAATAATACTGTTACGGAGTCACCTTTATAGCATTAGTTATTAGATAAATAGGAGTACTAACAACAATTATTGAAATGGCCCTACGTATTTATTGGTCAAAAGTTCAATGAAGCTTGTCAAAACCTATTTAAACATGTAGCACAATGTAAACTTTCAAAACATGAACACTTAATACGAAGCAGAAAGTGGGATCTCTACTGTCGGTTTGTAGTAGAATCTATATAGGTACTGCGATGGGTAGAGCATTCACAATAGCTGTTCAAAATGGTAACCATTGGCAGCGATACACAAGTTCAGTCGGTGGATGAATGACAACACTGATTCCTCCTATTACAATAATGCACAATGCATTCCTGCATGTTCACTGGAGTTGTTGTAATATCTCGTTAGGCAGCACCTTTGAAGTAACCCCAAAGAAAAAAGTCCAGACGGTTAGGGTCAGGAGACCGAGCAAGCTACTGAACTAGTCCTCAACGACCAATCTACATACCAGGATATTTTTGGTACAGAACACGTTGTGCATACACAGCATTATATGCTGGGCATCCATCGTGCTGGTACCACATTATCATTCTGTTCCTAGTTTCCTCGTGCAGAAAACCAGGAAAAATGGTTTGTATGAAGGTGGCATACTCCCTGCCGTTTCGCTTACCATTTTGAAATGAGGCCCTACTACCATATTGCCAACCATCCTACACCAGATGTTAACTCTCCATTGATGCTAATGGTCCACCTGTCGAAGACATCGTGGGTTCTCGATGGCCCAATAATGCATGTTTCTCATATTCACTTGGCCCGAGTTCGAGAATCATTATTAACCTGTAAAAAGAACTTCTGAAAAAAGTCGGGTTGGCGGTAATTTGATGCTGTGCCCTTTGGCAAAACTCTACACGATTCTGGAAATCATTCCTGTTCAATTCTTGGTGTAAGAGTATATGATAGAGATGGAAAGTATGACACTCATGAATGCGATGTGCACTCGTTTTCAGAATGCCAATTTTGGCTTCAATTTGGTGTGTGCTGACGTGTGGATTAACTGTTACAGCAGAGACAACAGCAACGTCAGCAGATTCATCTGTGCGAGTTCTACGACGATTGCATTGCTGTGGGTTCAAATTACCCGTTTCGCAAAGCTTCACAATAGAACGGGACAAAAATCCATCTGGACGGTGGGGTTTTGTTAGGGTATCGCACTCTGTAGAGTTTCTCCTCCTGACTAGTATTATACTAACCTTCAACAGAATGAAAAAAGAGTGAGCAAACCAAGCTATTGATAGTTGTAATAACAGAACTGCGTGTGTGTGTGTTTCAGTACCACTTAATTGAATGTATTACACTTTATACTAAAATAATACGATTACATTCATCTGCTAACTTACATTCTCCATAAATTAGCAGCATTTCTACCTTCTCGTTGTTAGAGTACACTTCCGCCGTTACAACACTCACATTGCAGTGTACTGTATTCGACTACACACATATGACTGACTGAGTTGTCCTCTCGTCATGTGCGTTCCTTTGTTTCCTCTATGCACAACTTCTGTGGAATGGGGTACGCAACTCTGGGTAACTGCATTGTTTACATCAACTCCACGTCAGATGCACAGCGTTAAAGTCGTAGTGTATTCTACCATGCAGCGCAATCGTGCCGCAAGACATCAAGTGTCTTCATGAAACCTTATGAGTCTCAATGTCTGTGGTGGTTTTCAACGATCTGTTTATTAGACTGGTACATTGTTATACATTTATGAATAGGTATTGAGAGCTTACTTGAACTATTGACGAATAGATACATGGTGCCATTTGAAAAACTGATCTTAGTTCTCGTATCTCACTTATAAATAATGCTAAAAGTCTGACTCCCCAACAGTAATATTTCCCCTTTTCAGTTATACAATTTTTGTATGAAACACTTTTTCATTTGGAGCCCTGGTATGGAGTTATAAAGGATAGTCAAGTTAAAAGCAACATTATGTATATTAGTTTTCCAAATTAACTGTTAAGTATGTTTTTGGTTCGAGTTATAGAATGGTTATCTCAAAACTAGGTAGAATATTTACTTTCTTTAAATTATGACATCTTCAGTCTATGATTTAGAGGATAAATCGTATCGCATTCAGGGATAATTAATTCCCGTTAAACTGCTATGTATGGCTCATGTGCTGCTCCGTTTTGATATTTGTTTCAATGGGAATATTGTTGTATATTTTACATGCTTTGCAGCAGTTCATAGTTCAACCATAATTAAGAATGAGCACAGAATTTACAGAACTAAGAATAAACACATATACCTGTTACAGAATAATTGAAATAACCAAAATAACATATAATTATTATTCACATAATTATAATACAGTCCTTTACAAATACAAAATTAAAAATAAAGAGATTCTGTTTTTGATTTACAAAAATAAGTGTTATAAAACTAAATGTGTTATGAAATGGTATACAAATTTAAACAGATAATGATACTTATATTTTTTTATTCTGTAAGCAATCAACACTTATACATAATCTCAAATTTGTTTGAATGATCGTAATTTATTTATTGCCTGTATTTTAAATATAGGAAAAAATTTGGTTAAGGAAGTGTGGGATATAAATTACAAATTAACACGATAAATTAAATCTACCAAGTCTTGGAAAGCTTCGTAAACGAAGGGACCTCTAATAACTTGCAATCCAAGAGAATTTACGAAATTACAGCATCAGGAATAGGTTTTTAAAAAGTATTAGGCCAACAAAATATATCTTCACAAATGTACATCTTGACTTAGCTATTACAACGCCAGGGAGCAAGCACTTTCGTAACCTGGATGCAAAATGCAAAACCGCCGGATCGTCACCAGTTCATACACCACCAACAACCAAGATGCTGGCAAGTATAATTGTTGTCAAAAACCCGGTTCTCGAACACCTAGGTAAACTGTATAACGTTTTATGACAAAATATAATAAAATTGTCTTCTGTAAGTGACGATGAAAAAAATTTTTATTTTCATTTATCATCATTTACCTTTGTACATTTTACAAACTTTAGATTCTCGAATCTAATAAAGCTATATAATAATAAAACTGGTTTAAACATACCATAATTTATGCTATGTAGAAATCTTTGCTATGTACGCACATTTTTTCAATCACAGTTACATACATATATAGTGATATATTCTCAAAATGACTTAACACGTATATATAACTTTCTTAAAAATATCTAAATTTATGCTATTAAATAGTTTCAATTGAGACACAAGCGACTTATTTCTCTTCTTGGGATTCTGTTCGCCATATAACAACATAGTAACTGTGGGTAAAAAAACTCCTGATACTGAAAGGGCCAATGAATTTCGGGACCAATATAGCACTGAAACTAACTCCTTTTGAACTGAGAAAATTAGCTTCACAGTTACATTATAACCAACATTAAATGAAACATTATCACTTTATTGTAAATACTCTATTCACCAACTTTTTGTAATAGGAAATCAAGTTTTACTTGCCTCATTTCATAATTCATATAAATGTTTCGGATCAACAGAATTACAACAAATGTCATGCAATCTCAAACATAAATAATAATATGAATTATGGATAATAATATGCCTAAAAATAATTATGTTGCCATATATTTCGCAATGTCGTAACATATGTTATTAAAAGATAAAGCTGGCTGGTACAATATATCATCCCACTCTCGACGAGTACCAGTCTGGAATGTGTGCAAAGCAGCTTTTAAATTGCGATTGTATCGCTCTACCAAGTTTGCCTTTGACTAATATGGCGACAAATGTACAAGCTTTGCTTCGCTCAAGAAAATTAAATTCTGCAACTCTACACTTGTGAAATAGGTGGCATTATAAGTTACAATGTATAATGGTGGCCCAAACAATGAGATAAACCCTTATCCAAATATTTTATAAAATTTCCTATAACATAGTTTTTGAAGAAAAACACAAATTTATAAAAACTATCAATGAAAACCAGGATCGATGGAAAATCTGCTTTGGTTCTCGACAAAGGTCGCAAACATCAAAATATGCACTTTCCCGAGGAAAATTTGCCACTGTAGCAATACACTTTCTCACCATCCGGGTGTTCACGGCTCTACTTTCTGACATTTCTCTCTATTATGTACACAATTAATTCATTCATAACACAAACCTGGCCAAAAAAGATATTGCCCTTATCCTGGACATAGTTTTATCCTATCCCAAATGATCACCAAAATTGGTTTTGATAATACAGAAACAAATGACGTCACAATACTCAAAGCAAAAAATAACACATTTGACAGATTTCGGGTCCATATATCAAATCAAACCCTTTATAACTTTATACTGACGACTATTTCCTGCAAGGGTACCAGCTTCAATTTTATAGTGTTTTCTTTCTGACGCTTGCTGCCCCTGTAATTTTGAATAAGCCTGCGGAAACTCCTTTAATACAGCAACTTCTTCCTTCTCCACTACAACCTGCATTACCTGGATTATCATAACCTGAAATTCACTACGTGTCTACAACTCATCATTATCAAACCTGCATGGCAAACAATCCGCGACACCATTGCCGATTACCCGTCTATGTTTACGGGATGTCGTGGTCTCAGGAGCGGGGAGAAGGAGGGTTTTACTAATGGAAGCAGTTTTTCAGAAGATTTTCATCTAGGGTATGGGCCGTTTGCCCACATGGCTCCTCCTGTCATTACCCCACTACGAGGTGACGTCATAATAATGTAATGTCCTGTTATTGCTACATGAACGAGAGGGTTGGCCCTCTCATACACCACCAAATACAGAGTGAGGTTTTTGAAAAGCAATCTCACATGCCAAACAAACACAGAAAGTTAAGACACCACTTAGCGTGTATGGTAGTGTAGTGGGTTGAATAACAAAATACAGTCATACGGTCGAGAAGCAGCAAGCAGTGAAATTAAAACAACCAACTTCACTGAATTGAATTTTACTAGCTGATTTTCCCTCTGAGGAGGCACTTAAACCGTCCTAGTGGTTATGGTGCGCTAGCAGCCTATGGAGAATAAAGAAGCATGTGGCAGATGAAAAATTACAGTAATTACGTCCCAGGTGCGAATTGAGCTGGCAAGGTTGGGAGTGGCATGGCCTCTGGGCTAAACGAAGAAAGAATAAAGTTCTGGACAAAGTTATGACTATGGAGAAACTAAATAACCACCACAAAAATTTTTAAGCCCAAAGGTGCACAGAATGTGCCCACTCAAGTTAAGTGTTCTGAACCAACTGAAAGGACATGGCGGAATCTGTTGAGACCACAACTCAAAAGCGTGCCAGTTGCATTAAAAAATACAAGGACACTTTAACAAAATAAACAAACACACATCAACTTATTTAACATACATAAAAATAAATAATGACCCTTGTTGATTAGTTTGTACATGTAAATTACACATGGAAATAAAGTATTTTGCACAAAAATAATTATGCAATGTAAATATAAGCTTGATGTGGCCTTTCTCAGTCAATTGCATGCTTGAATGAATTGCTCCCACATATAAGCCTTAAAAAATGTATTAATATAATTTGCACTCTAGACATCATGAATTTTACGGTGGTAGTGAATGGCCCGGGAGGGGTGTGGGTAGCCATTTTCGGTTTGGATATAAACAAAGTTAGTTTTATGTGTGGTAGTTGGACGTGATTAAACACTGGCTTTACACTCCCCATATTTGCATGGGTCGTTGGTACACCCACACTTCACACACAATAGATGCACAGGGATGTAATATAAAAAAAATAGGGGCATACAGAGGTTGCTGGAACACAGTAACCACTGTGACCTGGTTGCTATGGATGATGGGCGTCCTGGTGGCATCGCAGCTTTCGCTTGTAAGGAGAAACGCCGGCGGGAACGTGATCTCGGCTGTCACCCCTGGTGGCAAACCATGGGCGGCAAAATCCGAGAAGGGTATTGTGATACAGGGAGTTACAGCTCATGGAATAGCGCCGCAGGGTGCCACGGCATGTGGCGTCTCGATGCAAAGCATCAGAACACTAGGCGTTGCTGGTTCTTGTAGAGTTGCTTATGTCATGTGGGTGGTATGGGCACTGGGTATGCTCATTGGTGGCCTTTTGTCTGTGGGTCCTGGGGCGTCGGCATGCCAGGCATCGCAGGCTGAAGCAGATCCCGAAGTCTGCCATTGGTTGCGGGCTCATGTGACACGGCATCTGAGTCGCTTGAAGATGGAGGTGAAGTTGGTGCGTCGGCACTGTCAGCATTGTTCAAGTAATCCTGGTGAACATGTACTTGATGTCGTCTCCCCAAGCGAACTAGGTAGGAAATCTAGCCCAGACGGCTGATAATTGTATGTGGCCCATACCACTTAGGCGAAAGGCCTGTGCAAAAGTTTTCCGCCACCATGGACAGCTGGTGTGAGCGCATGTAAACTGGCTGCTCTGGCTGAGTGTGGCTGGTGGGTGCATGGTGGCTGGCAGACAATGCACTACATACTTCTGCTGCTGATCGCTTGCCTCCTGTGGAACACACACCCTGTGGCACTGAGTTGATCTTGGGGTGCGTACGCAAATTCCCCTGGTAGGGGGAGCTGACGACCTTGAATAAATCTGCTCTGTTATTTCTGGCGGCAAGTTTGGTGCGAGTGAGTAGTGTAAACAACACTGCTGGTAGGTGTTCGGCCCAGGATGCATGGGTACCACCGACTTGCAATCGCAGCTGAGTTTTGAGCTCTTTATTTCTGCATTCTGTTGGGATTGCTTGTAGATGTTTAAGAGTGGTGGTGTTGTGTAAGACGCCTCATATTGTATAACACTCGCGCCACTTACATCTGGTAAACTGCACACCAATGTCTGAGAGCCCTATGGGTGTATATCCACAGCATGGAAAATTATCATTTTCCAACTGTTTTGCATTACAATTAGTGTGCGCACTTGAAATAGGGTAAGCCTCTACCAATCTTGAAAAAAAGATCAGTCACAACAAGCACGAATTTCTTCCCTGTGGCTGTGCATAGGAACGATCCCATGAGGTCGGGTACAATGATTTCTAAGGGTTCGGTAGGCAAACATGGCATCTCTTGTTGTGTATTATTGATACGGCAGCTTTCGAGACAGTTTCATGGCATGCACACTCGTACATACTGCAGTTATCACATGAAATACCTGGCCAGTAAAGTGTCTTTGAACATTGAGCTGTATCTGAAGTGCATCAGGGTGACTTGCAGCTTCGGTATAGTGTGCAAATTGTAACACTTTATCACGGGCGCAACAAGGCATGTAGGTAGTCCAGTGTTCACTACTGCTGCAAGCGCTTGACTCGAGAAAGCCGTCTTCTATGCACCATCATTCACTTGTTATTATACATTTTCTTTTCCACTTGCATGTTACTCGGCGCATCTGTTCCAATTGTATTACATGTGCATAGTCAGTGATAGTGGGGTTCGCGAAGTAGCTGTCAGCTGTGCACACACAATGGTGATAATGACTGGAGTAGAGTGGTCAGGCAGATATGGGGGTAGGATGGTCTTCCATTCTTCCTTGTCATATGCTACTCTGTCACCTGGAGACCTTGAGAGCACGTAGGCCAGTTTTCTTCCGACCCAAGCACATGCTTCAGTCAAAGGACTGAAGGTCTAGTGCTCAGAACATAAGCTTGATGCGAAATGCTTTGTTTTTATGAAGACATACTAGACACCTCTCATCTGTAAGGCGTGTAAAGCCCTGATACACCACAAATTGCCTATACCTCTTAACAGACCAAACTACGGCTAGGCACTCCTGTTTATTAACATCGTAACTGTGTTCTACTGGGCTGAAATTGGGACTACTGTAGTCGATATTGCTCTTGTTGCTGTCATTATCAAGCTGAAATAAAACAGCACCGAGCCCATGCTCACTCATGTCAGTTTGTAAGTACAGGTGATGGCTCGTGTCATGGCGTGAAAGTGCAGGGCAGTTACAGAAGCTAAATTTAGTCTGCTCGAAACTTTTTCAGTGTGTCTCTGTCCATTCAAATTTTTGATATGGTGGAAGTAAACTAGTAGGGGCAATAATTATTGAAAAATTTCGTATGTATTCACATAACTTATTCACTTGGAAGAAAAATGTAGGTAACTCTTTACTGGTAGCAAGTTGCAGATAGTCATAAATTAGGATCAACTGATCTGGAGTGAGGTAGTTATCGTTTTAATCCAAAAAGTGAGCCAGGAATTGGATGCCTGGTCTGCCTCAGTGACACTTTTTGTTGGCACAAGTTAGACCGTTAATAGCGAGACATTCAAGTACGATTGACAAATGCCGCATGTAATATTCCAACAACTCGGACCAGATAATAATATTGTCAAGATAAGCTATTGTAAACTCATCTTCATAGCAGTCGAAAACTTGTAACATCATTGACTGGAACAGAGTTGGTGCAGTTTTCAGATCGAAAGGCATGGCCTGGAACTAAAAGCAGCATTCATCTGGAGTGGTAAATGCTGTCTTGTGCAGGTCTTCTTCTTTTACTGATTTGCCAACAACTGCTACAGAGGTCGAGTGATGTTAGAACTTTCGCACGGCCAAGGCATGGAGCGCATCCTTGATATTAATGAATGTGGGTGGAGCGTTTTCCATTATGCGGTTGTGATGCCTGAATTCAATGCAAAACCTCCCGGTTTCATCTTTTTTGAAGCAAAATATATTGTGGAATTAAAAGCAATATTTAGTGGGTTCTATGCTAACATCATCCAGCATATCCTATATCTGTTCTTTGACTATATGGTGTTGATGAGGCTGATAATAGTAAGTGGTGGTGTGCACTTGTTTTGACTGTGTTAATGGAATACAAAATTCTCCCACATTTGTGCCACACAGGGGATCGGTGGCGAAAATTTCACGGCTTCTTGTGAGCAGGTGGTGTATGATGTTTCAGTACGTGGATGGTATGGAATGGTCTAGCTTGTCCAACTGTACATCATGTATGCAACCTATGGTCTGAAGGTTCAAGTTGTGCACAGTCAGGTGTTTCTTCTGGCCGAAATGGATTCGCTTGGCAGCGGGATCCACAACAGTGTTCTGGTCAGTCAGGCACGGTATTCCAAATATTGCATCTTTATGCAAGTCATTAGTAACGAAAGCTGTTGTGGCCATTTCAATCACCCGATTGTGCCTGTTATTTTTACCTTCCATATTGTTTCATTAGTGTGGGTTTGTTGTAGCTAGGTGAACAGTTTGACTGGCTGGTCATGTCTACTAAGTTTACAGAAGCAAAATTATGTGATTATGCTGTATCGATTAAAGCATGGCAATACTGATTATTTAAAAACACTGTATGGGGACGACTTTATTTTTTTAACTGCAAATTCGAGAAATTAAGATATATTGCAGAATCTGTCCAGGATCAGATCTGATTACCTGGAAGTAGGTGATGTATAGCAACTCTACCCCATCGTATCATTTCTAAGCTTCGGCTTTACATCATACGGCCTCTTAGGGCGGTTCTGACACTCGTCATGCAATTGCATGTGCTGGCCATTGCAGTAATAACAGGTAGACTGCATTGGTCCACGTCCTGAATGGGTTTGAATTGTGTCCCTTGACTCCTTTTTGTCCTGGTCAGATACATTACTTGTTCAAAAAAAAGGGGGAGGTGAGATTTTTTGGTAGCTTTGAAGATTTTTCTGAATTTTTTGAGTGTGTTTCCTTCATAACCAGGCCCCCTTTTGCCTCGTCCTTGAGGTACTGACGTGGATGCGCAGGGTCGTGATGTAGCTGCACGGGTGTTGCTATGAACATCTGTTACAGCTATGGATGTCTGTACCATGATCACTATGGAGCACATACATTCGTCCAAAATTGTGGATCAGTGGGATCTAAAGAATTCCGGTCGCACTGTACCTGCCACAAAATCGAGTACCTCCTTCGTGAACATCTGAGAGTGATAAATTTGCACTAAGTTAATCTTCTGCATGACAAAAGTGGATAACAGTTCATCCGGTTTCTGGTTCTCGGGGATTATGCAGCTGCATTCCTACAGAAAACTGAACATACCTGCGTAATGCCACTCAAATGCATGGAGGAATTTTTCCCACATGATGCTGTTATATTGCGCTATCCCATGCGACAATTGTCGAGCGTCACCACTCAGTCGGTCACTAACACAGTTCGGCCACTCCTTTTCTTCCATGCCGTAGTTCTGTAGCCGGCTCGTGCAGTCCTATAGGAAGGTCAATGGGTCTTCAGTTGTTAGGGCTGTAAAGCCTGCGGGGACTGGAAACAGGCTGGTGTGGATGCCAGTGCAGCTGCAGAGAAATGATGTGCCTGTGTTGTTTTGGCTGGAGAGGGTGTACAACATGCGGTCTCGCTACCATATGGAGGAGCAGTGTGAAATACGCCAATGTAGGGGCGGGTTGCGAGGCTAGGCTGCACGTGCTTTGGAATGTGTATTGCAGTGGTGGCAAGCTGGGTTGCGGTGTGCGCTGTTTACACACAAATTGCTCTTCCCGGGAATTCCACCACTCGTTCCTTGTGATGCACTGTCGATGGGCTCTTAGCCCACAGCTGTCAGAGAATGTGAGTTCTGAGTCAGTTCCCTGGCAGTGGGCTTGTCGACACCGCTCAGGTTGGTTCTGGTTAGTGACACCGAATATGGCTAGTTGAATTGTTGTGGAGAACGTAACAGATGGGCATGGCGGCTCCTGACAATGTGCACAGAATAAGAAATTTTCTAAATTGAAGATGTCAAGTATGTGCTGTGTAATGCACTTCTCGTGATACACACTCTGGAACCGAGTACACGCAAGGGTGGTTTGGCTAAGTCCATCACACAGAGACATATTCCTCCATTTCTGAACAATTCTCCAAAACTTGTTTGGTGTAGTTGATTCATTTAGTACGGCACTCTCGCGTACAGGGTCGATGGTACCCGGGCCTGACGAGTTCTCACAAGACAGTCACGAAAATTAGCAGTTTGGCTCACAGTGGTACGCACCACTGCCTCGGAACATGGTTTAAGACTGATTCTGTCAATGTCCTCGCGCAGTCGCTGAGCTTCCATGGGGTTGTTGCACTGACGAATTGGAGTTGCACTAATGTGAATGGACCAGAGTTCGGTAGTGGGGGCACATACTTCAAGCACAGGTGTTACACTAGGCCATGCATGGTATATCAGTCAATAAAGCTGTTATCACATCGCATATGGTGGGGAAACTCCATGGTTGTGCCTAGCCTATCTTTGCCAGGGTCAACGGACAACCTGGTTTTTGACTGCCACCTCTGAGTTGCACATGGGAGGGGTGGCCCATGGAGCAGAGTTATGGGTGGTGCTTCATGCATGCATGCTGCCAGCTGCCGCATTCCTGTCTCGCCCGTGGGGGTGAGATAATGTGGTTGGGTTGTGCTTCTGAAGATCACATTTGGTCTTATTACCACTATGCAGCTGGATGGTAGCTAGGTCGGCTGATGGTCGCCATGTCACTGTTGAATTTCCTGTGCTGGCGTGGAATTTGAGTAAGCTGACGCTACACTGCCTTCTTCTGACATGGAAATTGAAAGTTTTGGCGTAGAAAAATTTCCAGGACTTTTGAGATGACGGCCGAGAACGCAGGATTTACACAGCAAAACGTGACACATAGAAAATTGAACTTGCAATAATAACGACAGGTTCATACACTTAAGTCTGGCATGAAACAGGTTTTGCATAGCACAGGAAATTAGAGAGATTGTTAGCCACACATAAGGGTAAGCCAATTTTCAGAAGGAAAATGCATAGGAGGGACTAGGATTTTAGTCAGACACTTGTGTTTTCAGAAGTTGTTGTACAGTTGTGAATGGCCCCAGAGAAAAATACTCATTTAGAATATAGACTGTTAGCCCATGTGGCTCTTCCTGGTATCACCCCCCGATGAGGAGACATCGTTAGTATCTTGTTATGCCTGCCTGAACGAGAGTGTTGGCCTTCTCATATGCCACTAAATATTGAGTGAAATTGTTGAAAGGTATTCTCACATTCTAAACAAACAAAATAATTTAAGACACCTCTTAGCCAGTGTCGTAGCTTAGTGGGTAGAAGACCTAAAAACAGCCACTCGGCAATGAAGCAGCCACCAGAGAAATAAAAACAACTGTTTGCACTGAATTGGCTTTTACTAACCGATTTTACTACAAGTAGGCACTTATTAAAAACCTAGCGGCTATGGTGTGCTAGCATCCTATGCAAAACAAAGTGGCATGTGATCGATGAAAAATTACAGTAATAACAACCGTGACGCGATTTGAGCAGGCAGGCTTGGGAGTTGCATGACCTCTGGGAAAAACTAAGAACGAATTAAGTTCCTAACTAAGTTATAACTACGAAGAGACTAAATTACCAGTAGAAAATGTTGACTGCCCGGAGGCGCGCAGCGCACATTCACTTTATTTAGCGTTCTGAACAAACTGAATCAACATAGTGGAGTCCGCTGAGACCCCAACTCAATAGCATGTCGGTTGCATGAAAAAATACAAGGACACATTTTCAAAATTAACAAATACACACAAACAAAATTATGCTTCAATAAAATACAAAATGATTCATGATGATTAATTTGTATACCCAAATTACATATGAAAATAAAATATGTTGGCACAAAAATAATTAAGGAATTTAGATTATATGAGCTGTCTATCTCAGTACATTGCTAGACTAAAAGGATTGCTGCCACATTCAACACTTAAATGAATTTATTACAAAATCATTTGCACCCTTAATTTTGTAAATTATTAGATGACAACGGTGGTTCGTGGTTGGATGAGCCCATTCTCACCCCGGGAGGGGTGTGGGTAGCTATTGTAGGTTTGGCTATAAACAAAGCTAAGTTTATCTGAGGTAGTTGGGTATGATCAAACACTTGCTTTACACTCCCCATATATTTATGGGTCGTTGGCACACTCACATGCCACGCACAACACATGCATGGGAATGTAAACTTGAAATGAACACAAGGGTTGCTGGAACATGGTGATTTTTGCGACCTCTTCGCTGCAGTCATTTCCACAGCTGTATTTTTATTGGGGATGTCACTTGGTAGTATTACCACGCCCTCAAAAGATGCCTCTTGAGGGCATGGAAGTGGGACAGTCACCTGACTCCGGTGGTGCTTGGAGAATAGAGGAGGTGGGGTGCACTCTCGCACACGTCGCTGGCGTTTGGAGTCAAGGTGGATGAGACCACCGCGTTTAGGTTGACTCGTCCCTAGTAGAGGGCATGTCGTAGCTGCGCTGGTGTAGCAGGACGAACTGGCTAAGTAAAGAGGGGCGTGGAACGTGTCAATTTTTTTTAACATTATAATGGTATTTGGTAAGATATACTAACCAAGGTGCATTCTGACTTGCGGGTTTAGACAGAGGTGTTTAATGTTTATCAGAAGCATTCATTATAAGTATGTAGTGTGATCTCTACACATTCCAGATATTCCGAAAACTTTTCCATCCGATAAACTGTAGCAATTACTTCTTTATTATAAATGGTACATTTGTTTAAACTGGTTTTAATAACGTATAAGGAATCGGAGATGGATTTATATCTACTTCCTGACATACAATGTCCCTAACGCTTTTGATCTGGTGTCCACCTGCAATGAAAATGCATATGAATATCTGGTTATTTTAGTAGTGGGGGTGAAGTAATTTCCTCTTTCAATTTCTTGAATGCTATTTCCTGTTTACTGCCAAAGGCAAAATATAGTCCTTTAAGTTTGACAGGATTTAATTGCTCTGCAATATTGGCAAAACACATTACAAATTTGAGTAAAACGCAACCATAACAAAGAAACGTCTAACCCCTCGAAGGATTTTAGGGTTGAGAAAGTTTACCACAGGTCGTATTTTCTCAGGATTCGTCATTGAAATCCCATCTGATATAACGAATGCTAAGTAATTTTCTCCGGATTAACTATTAAACCTACTTATCTCAATATATCCAAAATTATTTTTTATTGCTGCACACGCTTCTAAAAACTGTTGCTAATATATATGCACACATCATATAAGTACATAAACAAAATTTAGTACTCATATTCTCCGAAAACTTTAAATAAGATATGTGACATGGCTTGTGGACCAAAATTTACATTAATCGGCAGTCGTTTTACCTGATAATGCCCACGTGGGGTCACAAATGACAACATTTCAAAGGATCCCGTGTGTAAATCGCACTGTAGGATATATGAATTTAAACAAAAATATAAAAATGTTGAGTCTTTCCAACATGGTGGTAATCACGTATTAGGTGGTAGTAACCTGGAGTTTTTCTGGGCAATAAAAAATTTTAACTGAAATAATTACTGAAAATTTTCTCTAACATATCCTTATTTATAATTTCTTGCACAAGGTTTTTAGTGCGTGAATTTTAGGAGGCGAAACAGGATACAATACTGAAAGAATCACATAATTGTCTTTAAGATACAAAATTTTCGGGCACTCTGTGTAATGTCTCCAGTGTATGGTAACTGCGTCTGTGTAGTCAGCCTTCAAATGCTGTAATTGCTGTGTCTGGGAGTTGGTGAAATCGCACACATGGATCATGTGATACGAAAAACGTTTAGTAACAAGCTCACATGGTTGCACAGGACAAAATCAATGACCAGTTCCTTCTTATGCTGTTTAACGAGACATATATCCGGCCCAGAAGCTGAACACAGATCATTATATCGTGACTCAAACCGGGCAGAACATCAAAATTTTGTTTTCATGAGAACTTCTCAATTTTTATTTTAAATATAGCTACGCGACTATAATGAAGCACAACACCACCTGCTAGTGAATATCATATCGATTCTCCCATCGTGATATTTACCATACCTTTACATAACGTCCATAAAGTGTTACCAAAACTCTGTCTAATCAAGGAACTCGAGCCCTCGGAATCAACTAAAGCTGAATCATTAATTTTATTTTATGTTTCCACCATGACAAACATTAGCTCATGTTTCTTTTCTAACTGAAAACTAATCATATTATGAACACCTTATTTTTAAAATTCTGGATACTCACTACACATGATCTGCTTTTCTTTACAGTGAAAACATATATAATTTAATGAAAACGGCAGGTGTTCTTGGACTATATTCGATCTGAATTCTCTGTTTTAGTTGTTTTCTTAAACTGTAGAAGCTTTTCCTCTACCTGCCTTTCCTTATCATTGCAAAAAACATTTTACAGCCAAGTGGTTGTACAACCACCTATAAATCATATTTTTCGCATTCCGTCACTTAGCCCTTTTTCATTATTTGCCACATTATTTCCCCCTTCTACAATGGTTATTTCCACTTCTGTCACTAAGTCTGGTAACTGAGCTAAAGAAGCTGTTGGGTCCACATTGGTCCAATATGGGTTTTATGTTGATTTCCAACTGAAATACAACATTGTCCCAAAATAATGTTATCGTTGTGTGCACACTTTTAAGAGTAGTGTGTTTTTCTTTTAGAAAGACATTCACACCATCAATTACAAACCAAAGATTTACTAACATGGTTCGATGTTGGTACTCTCTTGGTAAAATGTGTTATTGTATAAATAACTTTAACCAATAAGCAAATGTCTGCTAATGTTGATTGCCAGTGCTTTAAATAAATTTTACCCACTAGCAAAAATAAAAAAATCTGTGATACTCCTATTTGTATTCATCACAATTTCATTTATATTAAA
Source organism: Clitarchus hookeri (assembly GCA_002778355.1). NCBI lineage: Eukaryota > Metazoa > Arthropoda > Insecta > Phasmatodea > Phasmatidae > Clitarchus > Clitarchus hookeri. The sequence goes on along the minus strand of NQII01007882.1, from coordinate 70,227 downwards.
GAATAATAACATCTTCCTGGGATATTGGATTTGAACTTCCATCACTCAGGTTCTCAGCCCGATGTCTTATCCACTAACCTAATGTGACTTATTTTGGTAGATGACGCACTAATCACCTTCCATAGCATTACAGTTCAATATACAGATTTTAAAATTTTTTGAAGTATTTAAGTCAAATTTCACTACATTGAATGTGAATTTAAAACCTACCTGTTACACCAGTATATTTTCCAAACTAATCACCACTACACAACTAAAAATAGACAGTTTATTTTTAAAGAACCGCTGTGCTAAAAAAACCTGAACCATTACGCATATAAAATGAATTAGATAAGTTTTTTTTAGGTTATCTTTATAATATCCTCGGTTAGCATAATGTCTGTCATGCAATGTTGTCCCAAAGTAACAAAAAGTACCCATCACACCTGGTATGTTTAAAACATTGTCTCCATTTGAGGAACAAATCTATGTTTAAAGAAAAATTTCATTTCGTAAGTCTTCATATGCCAAAGAAATTATTTTCTTCCATTTAAAACGAGAATTTTCTATTAGTGAATTTATGTTGGCTGTATATTGTTACACCAACAAATGTTTGCATACAAAATGCTGACGATATGATTACCATCAAGAAACCAACACATCAACAAACAACAACGTCAATTTTAAATAAGACATGTTTGTAAGTTAAAAACATTGCTTTAAATAATCATACAAAATTATTGTGTTACTTAATCAGAAATATGGTAATTACTTTTGTTAGCATATTGTTGGTTGCACAACGTTGGCCCAACAAACTTATATGTATGTTCCAAATCCAAAGAGCATGTTTTCCGAAAAGTAACCAACATATTACCAACGAAGTCAATTTTAAATAATAAATTGTGTGTGTGTTAAAAGAGCTTCAAAAAAATATTCCAAATTATTGTTGTGTTTCATCAGAAATGTGGTAATTATCATTTTTACCATAATATTGGTTACGCAATGTTGGCCCAACTTAACAATTAGTACCAATTACCGACTGTTGTGTTCGTAACACAGACACAACTTATAAACAACAGAATATAATTTAAAAGAGAAATATCTCAGGTCATGAAGAACCTTTATTTTATATAAAATACAGAAAGAGACATTGTTTAAATTCAAAAAGATTATTCCATACTCTCATATAAAATAATTGTTGCCCAACATTGACCCAACAAAAAAATACACCCCTTTTACCGTCAGAATGTTTTCCAACTTAATACCAAACATTGAATATAAAACTTAATTACACTGGCGATTTGTTATGTAATTTTCTCATTTATTGACATCATTTTCTGGAGTTTGCTAAGTAATTTCTTAACATTTTCGTGGTAGTAAATTTTTGGTGGAATTTTCAATTGGGCCAATATTATATCAATGTGTGTGCTCCAGCCCAAAATATATCCAACCTTTCCAACCAAGTACCAACATCGGGCCAACGTAGTTTACTACTGTGGTTCCGATGCAAATTGCTGAAGGCACGTATTGGAAAACCCGACTAAGTCCCAATTCTCCTTCTTTGGTACTTATATGTATATGGTAGCAAGCATATAATACTTGACGTATGCATAATTTAAACTTAGCACTATATTAAATCCAACTAACACGCTACGACTGCTAGCAAAGACGTGGTATTAAGTTCTGAATTTTTTTCTGTCACTTCGATAGGGATGTAACATAGGCCTGTAATATTAGGCAAAACTAAACCACCCCGGCATTTCAGCGGCGTCATTGTCACCTTTACGCACCAACACTCGTGTCTTTACACGTAACTCCGCAATGCTATCAGTGTCAGCGACCACTTTCCCCGCCTTGGTCAATATTTGCACAAGGGCTGATTTCGAAGGCAATAGAATCCATACTGTAGACATAATGGAAGGCAGTATTAATATCAATACCACACAAAAATGCTTGACAGACTGGAACACATGTACACATGACTAATTTTCTCTCTGCCACAAAGTGAACAAAATATTTGGTAAGCTTAACAAAAATACAAAACTTTAAAAATTGCTTAAAATCCCTTAAAAATGGTCAAAATCTCAGTAACGTGCGAAGGAAAACTGCAACACCAGATAGCCGAAATTTCGTCCCCTGGACACAGAGCAAAAGCACCAGAACATAACCTGTTCAGACTCTGCCACAGACAAAATGCTGGCAACTTTAATTATAGTCAAAAATGCCACCATAAAACACCTAGAAAACACGTATATCATTTTACGAAAAAAATTTCAGATATTGGCTATTTTGCTTTATGATTTATTATTGCAATTTTTTTAAAACTAACCAAACGGTACAATTCAACACTCTGTTAAAAATTATTATTCATGACAGATAACTGCAATTTTGTTAAAACTTACCAAAAGGAGCATTTGAACACTCTGTTAAAAATAATACATTTTACAAACTTTAAATTCTTGATTTTCGTAAAGTTAGATATTAATAAAAATCGCTTAAAAGATGTAATAATAATAATGACATAAAATATGCCATGTAGAAATATTTTTCATATGTTTCATTATTATATATACTACCTATTATATATATATATATGCATATTTATCTATCACATATACAATTGTGTGTATGTATATATATATATATATACACACACCTCAGTATGATGCAATAAAGGCTTCATTAAGTTTATGATGAACATAACGCCAACCTATCATCATTCATGTACAAGCAGAAACGAAGTTTTCTGATCAGATGAAAAACTTACAGTCATGAAATGTCCAGTTTTTGTTTGTTTGCCCAATGTATCGGGAAAAAATATGAGCAGAAGTGAACAAAGGCCTCTGCATGGTAATTTTCTCCCAGAGCATTATAATTAAATCCAAGAAACTACTCAAATCACCAAACGTCACTAGCACTCCTAATATCATACTTAATGAGCCGATTCCCGTATCAAAGTCCGTAAAATACCTACTTAGGTGTAATATTAAGCAAAAATTTAACATGAAGAGAACACATATCTTATATCTATAGACAAACCAATGCCACTATATTAATAAAGAATGCTAAAAAAATTTACCTGCGAAAATGAGAAAGAATTTGCAGAATCATTAATAATTTCACAACCTGATAATGCTGATATCGTCTTTAGTGACCTGCATGCAGATCTAGCTCTGAGACTTCAGTGAATGCAAAACAGCTGCGTGCGTCTTATTTTGAATATCAAAAAGAAATATCATAATACCAAATAAATAGATATTCTCTCATGGCTTGATTTAAAAAATCGAAGTTCATTCCACAAGATCTGTTGGTTAAAGAAATTATATTTAACAGGATGGCCTCAACACCTTTAGTCTAGTTTCTTACCGCTCAATACTTTAATCACTCATTCTTTCGATAAAAAATGCTTCTAGTACCAAATCACAACCCATTTTTCGCTATATCTTTCATAGTCACCGCAACGAACTCAAGAACTGCTTTCCTCAGAGAGCAAGAGATAAAATTTCAACCACTAAACTCAAAAAATTATGCCCTAACAGTTTAGTCACATTACAAATTTTCAAATGAAATGTGAAATAAGTATTACATATAAACCGTTTTTACTATGGAGGTTCCTCGTATAATACAATGAAGAGCAAAAAAAAAAACTGATATAGGCGTGCGTATGCAAATAACAGAGGTATGGAACCAATCAGAGTAATGAAGTGCGGTCGGCAGCTAGATCGGTTACTGCTGCTACAATAGCAGGTTATAAAGATTTAAGTGAGTTTGAACGTGATTTTATCGTCGGTGTACGAGAGATGGGACATAGCATCTCCGAGGTAGCGATAATATCTGGATGTTCGCGTACGACCATTTCACGAGTGTACCGTGAATATCGGGAATCCGGTATAACATCACATCTTTGACATCACTGCGGGCGGAAAAATATCGTGAAAGAACGGGACAAACGACGACTGACGAGAATCATTAAACGTGAGAGACGTGCAACCCTTTCTNGCCTCCTGCATACCTTCAGACATTAGTCGAGTCCATGCCACGTCGTCTTGCGGCACTTCTACGAGCTCGGTTTGGAAGTGTAAAAGGGGTGTCAGGGGTGGGGGAGGTGGTCTACACGATATTAGGCAGGTGTACCAGTATTTTTGGCTCTTCAGTGTATCTGTAACTTACTTGCTTTCTGCTTCATGTTGCTTATATTTCTGTTAAATTAATTAAACACACTGTTTATATATGCAGGTGTGTGAATGTACGTGTGTAAGTAAACATAACATTACATTACTGTATAATTTTAGGTATATTTTCAGGTAATTGACAGAATTTTAGAGGTAGCAAATATAAAATGTCTTATATTAAATATATTTGTATTTCTTCCCATCCATGAATAGTTATTTGCTGTGATCTTCTTTCCTTCAGAAATCCTTAAAATAAATTTAATTTTTAGAATTTTTTCTAATCTATGTCATCTTGTAGTTTTTTATAAATAGTACAATTACACCTATATGTCTGTGAATATAAGTCAGATATATTTGTGTATGTGGTTTTGGTGTATGCATGTGTATGCACATGAATTTATGTACACACAAATAAACAAACATAAACAAAAATTTGTAAGTTTTCTCTTCAGCTCATTTTTATTTTATGTTTTTTTTGTATATTTCATTTCAGTTGCTTTATAGTTTTACAGTTAACATCTTTTTTTCGTTCCTTTATTTTCCTTTTAAAAAAATAAGTATTAACTTTATTTTTATGTAACGTGGTTAATGGTAAGAGAAGGTTATATATAATAACTTAATTTGCTTCACATAATAAATACGTTTTATTATTACTCTTATTATGTTTGTGGTAGCAGTCCCCTGTGGGTTGTTCTTTCAGAAACTGTCTGTGAAGAACCTGTGTTAACTTCTAGTAGCAACCTTGCCTGGAAGCGAAATTATATTTATCCACAGACCATGAAATATTGAGTGGATCTTACAGTGTCTCACTTTGTGCCAAAATTGTGACGCCAATTTTATATAGACTGGAATTTTGGCGACTGCTTTTAGACATGTAAGACCACGCAATTCGAAACACCTTCATAGCCGGCAAATCAACTAACAACATTTGCATGCCCAAGTGCAAGTTCTCCATTTTGCCAATCATTAACTTCTGCTTGGCGCTCTATTTAACAAACGTCTTTCGAGATATTCACTATACTTTACCACCACTTCGCAATCTGTGGATTTCGTAGCACACTACGTAGGTATTTATAGCCCAATCATCCACATGCAATGCCATCCACTGCAGCCTGACTACTGCATTAATATGCGTGTTTACTTATTAATAAGTCTGCGGACTTGTATGGAAAAAGCAACAACATATTTGTAAAAAAAATCTAACATGACGATACCTGAGCATAGAGGAAAACACATCTCTTGCAAACTTTCGATTTAATGAGTGATCAATCCTCCTATACATAGAGATAAACCCTCTACCCTGAGCTTTGCGAATTGGCAGCCACAATTTTTTTTATGCATGTCCACACACTTTCAAACGGTTTTTAGATACCATTAAAATATATTAAATTATGATAACTAGTGTACTGAATATTGATAATGGAATGCTGGCTACATATTAAGAGGGTGGGGGTGGCATGATGGTATAACTTTGTTGAAGTGCTGCTGCATGGCGGAAACCAGTTAAGTACCTACCTTAGACCTCTTCCTAGTCGGTAGAGTAAGTGGTGCATGAATGTAACTTTGTTGTGTCTGTGATGGCATTTTGTTAGTTTTTAAAGGTACCGGTTAAATTTTTTTTAGCTATTTTGAAATGTCATTACTAATGGCGCATCTATATATTTGACTAAACAAATACTNACCGGTTAAATTTTTTTTAGCTATTTTGAAATGTCATTACTAATGGCGCATCTATATATTTGACTAAACAAATACTCTGTCATCAAGCTTCAAACGTATAGGTTATTTTAGTTCCTTTTCTCTCGTGAGTGTTATGGGTGGCATGTTTGTTCGCAATAAGCTTGGGGAAAGACGGAGTCTGTCCGTATGAAACGATGGTGGGTACCCCATCTTGCCCCAAACAAATCTGTTTGTGGATGGCTACTTTTCCGTGGAAATTATGCGTCTGTAAGAGTGGCATGTGTGTTTACAATGTTGAGTTTTTAATGTATTATTGACAACATATCTTAAAAACTATTTTGCATATCGAATAGTTCCGAATCATGTGTTATAGTTAGGCTACAGTATATTTGTAGCATTCATGAAACCTCTCTGTGTATCTTATGACAGTGCTGCAAATACGTGGCTATAATATTATCAACTAAGAATGATTAAGTACTTCAAGACGCGGAAATCTTCGGCAGAGCATTCCTCGAAGCTGCTACAGTGTCCAGCACAATTAATGGTTTATGGAAAACTGGAGAGTGGCCTGTCTATCCAACCATTTTCTCTGACATTGATGTCATGCCTTCTTAGAAAACGAATAAACTTTTCCAGTAATTACTCATGAAGATAGACCAGCTACTGAGAATCTTTAAATACCAATTTATACAGACAAACCTCAGCATAGATCGTCTACATAAAGAAATGGTCCCGAAAATAACACAACACTTCCATCAGAGAGTGTGGCAATGCCGGTATTGTCAAATTCAGAACCAAGTGCATTTCCAACTACACCACATCATAGCCTACCTGCCCCGCATGTTTACAACGTGGTAAGACCAACAATGAAAAATGCCAGATGTTGGAAAACTTTCGTTTTGACATCATCGCCTTACAAGAGGGAACTGGAAGTATTCCAGACTAAAAGAAGGACTGCCAGGAAGAAACAAAACAAGACGTTACTGATATAAATAATAAGCCTACTTTCCTCAACATGGGTGCAAATATTTTTAAAATACGTTTTTTAAAGCTGAGTTGGTAGGTGGGACTTGAATTCTCTTCTATTTTAAAGCAATAACATTAGAAATGAAACCAGAATCATATGCAAAATTAGTGAGATAAATGCAAATTCACACATGCCTTACGCAGGACATGATCCCAGAAAATATAGTACAATTAACTTGCATGCAATGAATTGTATTATGGAGGTCAGATTTGGAGAATCAAATTCGGATTAAATCAGTCTAACGTTTCGAATTATAGAGTTTACTAACCTAAAATATTGTGACGGTCGTCATTTTGAAAATAAATGACTGAGTCACTTAAACATGTAAGTTTACATGGCCTACCATAGTGCTTCTTGTAAGAAACATTTGGTGAACATTGGTTGTTTGGTCCCTGACATATGCCATTAAAAACTTAAATTTAAAAAAAAAAAAAAAAAAAAAGAGATGTTATATGTACGATGCTTCTAATGTAAAATGTCCGCATAAAATTTTTTGTTGAATAAGGTTCAATTATTTAATATATGTTGCAAATTTTGTCTAATTTATTAATGAAGATGCCATTTTGAACATCGTTGCCTGATCCATTTGAATCTTGAAAGTTTACATGAACTTCTGTAGTATTTTTAGTGTGCACAATTAGTTACAAATAAGTTGAAATGTTCCAGTGTAACATTTTGTGGAAATCGGTTGATTGGTCCAAGAGATATAGCATAAAACATCCATACATTTCATATGACGATCTTCATAAATGGATCACAAAAAAGTAATGTGGTACCACATTTCATCATTGAATACTGCCAATATACAAAGTTAAGTTTAAATATAATACCTTATTTAGTAGACATAGCACACAAAACCAAAATTATTTTATAATTTCCATTTTGAAAATAAATGTGGCCTTAAAAAAATTTCTATATTAATATGACTTACCAAAAAACCACATCTTCGCCAAATTTTGTAAGAATGGGTTGATTGTTTCCTGCTAGATGAGAAAAGAACTATATTTTTATTGGTGGGACTATCATTAAATTTGCAGAGAAATTAATCTTTGCATATACATATTCGATGGCTGTAATATACAGTACCAGCATAAAAACTTAAGTTGTAATTTGCTTAGTTAATAAACTATACTGATAAAAAATATTTATATAACCACCATTTTGAAAATAAGTACCTATCCTACTTAAAACATACCAGTTTACACAACCTGCTGCAAAACTATTAGTTTGCCAAATTTGGTAGGAACCTATCAATTGTTTCCCGAGATATTACATTAAAACTTCATTTATTCACATGTCACTATCTTACAACATGGAGGACAGAAGATACTTTGTGTAAACAGTTGATAGTTTTAATAACTACTGTCATCATACAAAGCAAAGTTGGAATTGGTTACATGGTTTCGACGATACAGTATTCTAAGCTAAAAATGGCTAGATGGTCACGATTTTCAATGTAAGTGTTTGATATGCTTAAAACATACAACTTAACATCGTCTGCTTCAGTGCAAACTTTTTGCAAAATTTAATAGTAATCGGTTAAGGTTTTTTTGAGATATGACATAAAAACTGAATTAACTTGCATGGTGCTATCATGCAATATGGCGGACAAAAAATACTTGGTGTAGGCAGAGTTGATAGTTGTAATATTTACTGCTAGCATATGACAAGTTGTAAATGATTACACTGTTTTCACGATATGGCATTTAAAGCTAAAATTACTAAAGGACCACCATTTTCAAAATAAATATCTGACATACTTAAAATATGCAATTTTACAGCATATGCAGCAGTATTACTTGTTTGCCAAAATTTGATAGGAATTGGTTAATTATTTCTCGTGATAAGACGAAAAATGTATTTATTCGCATGGTACTATCTTACAAAATGGCGTAGAAAAATACTGCGTTGAAGATACTGTTGGTAGATATTATATCTTCTCCCAAAATATAAAGTTATGTTGGCTTTGATTACATAATTTCGACGATATAGTATTCTTAACTTAAATTACTATATGCAAGCCATTTCGAAAATAAGTGTCTGGTATGCTTAAAACATATCACTTAACATAACTTTGGTATGACTCGTTATATTATTTACCGAGATATGACATTAATAACTTTATTTATTCGTATGGCGCTATATTTCAAAATGGCCTACAATAGTGGTTATGTGTTGGTATATATGATGCTCGAATTTGTTTTAAATATTTTTGTATACTTTCAGTATACAAAATTTGGTTGAATTTGTTTAATTGGTATAGCAAATATACAAAATAAACCTTAAAAAATTACATAGCCGCCATTTTAAAAGTAAGTTCCTTATCATGTTCAATCACTTACGTTTACTTAGCCAATCATAGTATAGCTTAGCTGCCAAATTGGGGTAGAATTGGTTTAACAGTTTTCGAGATATATTAAAAAATCTTTATTAAATTTTTTGTGATATTTTCCAAAATGGAAAATTAACAACAGTATCTATCGCAAAGTTTATTGCTTACACGATGCTGTGCCAGCGTACAAAATTTGGGTTAAATCGCATGAATGGTACCCGATATATAACATATCACCCTAAATGTTAAAATTGCCGTCATTTTGAATGTATTTGCCCGACGTGGCGGAAAACTATAAAAGTCAGGTGTCCTTACTAATTTATATATGTGTACCAAGTTTGATGAAATCCGGTCCACGCGTTCAAAAATTTAAATGGTGGGACACACACACGCACAGCAAACCCAGAACATACTCTCATGCACACATACACACAGGCAGGAAAGTGATCTCATAAACCTTTATTTCCATTGGAAATAATGCTTATAAGAACCCATGCAGGACTAAAATTGTGAAAGTAAAAAAACGTATAAAGCTAAGAAACAAAATAAAGAACCTACAAGAGCCTCGGACAGTTTTAAAGATGATGCGGAATGCTTATATTGTGGTTGTCTGTATTAGCAATCAACAGAGGGATGGGTGTTGTGTGGATCTTGTTGTCGTTGGTCATGCTGTTCGTGTGGTGGCATCGATGACGATGATGACGAAGGATGTTCATTCATTGCTCAAGACGAACTTGCAATTCTGTACCCCATCTTGCCCCTTCTCAAAACTCCTCTTACACAGCATATGGGACAAAATGGGGTAAATTAAGTGCTTAAGGAAATAAATATTACTGTGGATTCAATGTGACATTTAAATTTTGATTGTATACATTGTATTCCCAGTGTCTGTATGTATTTTAATCTAGAAATATTTAGGCTTCTACGATTACCCGTTTTAGTACTAAAGTGGTTCAAACCTTAACTACGCCCTTTTGATCCCACCCTTCTCTAACTACACTGAATACTGTAACGGCAGTGGCATTCAACACTGGCAATTTTCGCACTTTACTCTGTGTAAAAACCGATCTTAAATTACAGTGTACGATATTTTACATGTGTGAAATTAATATTCTCCCTGACAATGCTGTATGAAGAAAGGTCACTCACCAGACAAAATAAAGCGGGCTACAATATCACCAGACGAGACCAGAAATCAGATACAAGCGAATACATTGTCGTTATTTTATGGTGGCATAGTGAAATCGGAAAAATTAATTAATGAAATTTATGCTAAACGAACGAACTCATATCGCGGATATAGTGGCCTACATGTGTGTTCTATCAGAAAAGTTGTCGCTAGTCTTGCTTTTTCGATGACAAAAGTCACCAAGTCAAACAAGATTCAGAACTAGAGTGTGATGAAAGTGCTTTGGGAACTGACCAATTGACCAGGAGTTGACCATTTGCGATGCAGGTGAATCTATATGTGCAAATAACTGCATGCCCCCTTTCAAAAGTCCGTGAGTTACATGCGATTGAACATATTTAAACTTCCATTGTTGTATAATGAAATTAAGAGTTTTTACTGTCGGAAATTTCTTGGAAAAATTTACGTTATGGGATCGTGAGATTTTCGGTCCGTTTTACCCTAAATAATGTTTTAACAACTGAACAGAGGTTAATAATTTTGAAGTAATATGACACCAGTAACAGTTATATCGACAAGGTATTTTATAAAATTATATCATTGCACATAGAAAATTGGGTATGTGCAAATACTTTTTGTGCATGTGTGTGGAATGAATCTGAACACAATTCACCAAGCCACTGTGATATTCAATAATTTTCCCATGAAAATTAGTGGCTAGAAAATGGAATCGCAAATAGCAGACTAGTCAATGTTAAAGAAAATATAAACACAGTTTCTTGAAGGTACTAGTGAACTGTTTCAGGTAGGACCATGAAATTTGGTGCAAACGCGCGCCGAAAACCTGATGTGAGTTGGGGAATGAGTAAACATTTCTTACATACTTACACAGATACTTACATGTAGCTGTCTGAGGTTTTTGCTATTTCTATAAGTACACCAGCCACTATGGTAATTTGCAGAACACCTATTTTAAGATTGGACTTCATAGTTTTCATATGTCAGGCCCATCAATGATTCTCGAACATGTGACACTGAAAAAAAAAATTAATTTTACCTATTAACATAATTTACTAAATCACTGCACATAACAAATTAAAACGAACCATATTAATTTATTTTTAAATTATGAGGTAAATTCTCCTTGTACAGACCACCATTACATTTTAAAAGTGTTTTTCTTGTAAAATAATTAATTTTAAATTAATATTATTCATAGATTTTAAAACAATTAAGCCCACTTTATAAATTAAGTGGAATTTGCATCAGCGGGAGGCCGGGAAGGGTGGTCACACGAAATGACGACTCACGCAAGTAGAGTGAACATTCATTTAATACTCTCGCCAGTCCAGTATACATCGTATCCGTCTCACTACATAGCTACCTTAGCTGCGAACACAACTGCTCTTGGGTCCGGCTCGACACACTCTGAGCACTATCCTCAGCCTCTCGGCAGGTGAAACCCTGGATGGTAACTTTCTCCCCACTGCGCCCCTGCGGGAACAAAATACCATACCCTCCACTAGTCTGGGCAAATTCCGTGACACAGATCCGCGCACTGCCCTTGCAAAGAAGCCAGTGTTTCAACACACTTTTGGCACTTACACTATCATATAACTCCATTAAACTTTTGGTTTTTAATAATAAATATCTTTATTATAATTTACATGCCCTGTTATGTTGTAATAGTTTCCTCTCTCCTGGTTAAAAAAAAAATGCAGGATGATTCACAGCACCCATATCACCCCTTTTTCTCGGAAACAACACCAGACCAGGGGTTCGCGAAAAAAAATGTGATCACTATAGCCTATATGAAGCATATATTGGTAGTTATCCCATTCCCCCGAACATACCAGTGGTAGGGGTATGGTGTGGGGGGGAGGGTGAGATTTGAAATTGCAAATGGGAATTTGGGTTGTGTAAGGTACGTTCGATAGATCGTCTTAAAGGAAACAATGATTATTAAGACTTTTTTTTCTGATGTGTATAGTTAACACACAAAAAATTAAATTATCTAAGTGTATGGTTTGTGACGTGCGTGGTTTACGCACAATAAAAATTGATGGCAAATGTGGTTTACTTACTACAATAAAACGGAAATCAACAAAACATATTGTTTTTCTGGTGTGCGCACCTAAAGTACGTACAATCAAAAGGACGTCAGGTGTACTGAGAATACCGGTATGGTGTGAGAGAAATACCAAGCACTCGGAACTGGGAACACTCATTCGCACACACCACTCTTCATAAGTGTTCTAAATGCCGATCAACCTGTGCCACACACAATTCTCTCCTCTCCAGCTTACATTCGCGGTTGCTCAGCTGACCTCAGCACTGATGTTAGATCCACATGCTACTCTCCCACTGTCATTCATGCAATGTAAAAAAAATGACTGTCTGAAAGAACGAACGTTCGATAGTCAGATAACTTGTACGCAAAACCTGCAGTTCCTGTACGTGCTAGATGGTTTATCTGCTTGCTGCTTAGTGCTGCCTTATTCTCCGCATCAGTTTGGAAACAGTCTAATAATAGCAGTTATGTGTATCCAATTATCATGGGTTGTGTGTAAATTATGGACCACCTATACACAATATGTGCCAGTACGGTATTGTTGGGTGGAGTGTGAGACTCACTTTCATACTAGCAGTGACCTGTGTGTCTTACTGCAAGGACTCGTGCAGTAGTTATGAGACTGTTTCCGAGCAAAACCGGAGAATAATGCAGCTCTAGGCAGCAAGCAGATAAGGCATCTACCACCTACAGGAATTGCAGGCTTTGCATGCAAGTTAACTGGCAATCTAAATGTCGTTCATTCAGACATTCATTCGTTTAACATTGCAACGATTAATCGTGTGTGTTATTTCTGTGTCAGACATCATATGTCTGTGGTGTTGCTTTCCGAGTGGAATGCCGTTTATAAACGAAGAAACATTTGACACGATGATGATACTAGGAGAATGTCGTTGGATATGCAGAGCTGTTGCCCATTTGTACGCAGATATACCCAGAGCACACCCATCACTCATACAATGTCTTCCAGTGTCTTGCCCTCACTGATAATCGTTTAGATCCGTACCTTGTACAGCTGCACCAAGAACTTGGTGATACTGACATTCCTAAGAGCATTGATTACTGCAAATGATACCTGAGCAAGGACTTTGCTTTCCATCGCAGCATTTTGTGGACTGGTGAGGCTACAATCAAGAGTAATGGTGATGTTATCATACATAATGCCCTTAACTGGTCTGCAGTCAACCCACATTGGCCCTGTCAAGTGTATAAGCAGCATGAGTAGAGCCTTGGCCATATGCTCTTCTTCACTACAAAGTTTTTCTTTAGAGGTTTCTACATCCTCTGCAATACTGTCAATGTTGTACAATGCTACATTCGCAGGCCTCACTGCCCGTCGCCTGATGTATTATCCAAAGAATGAGGCTTTTCATAAATACACTTCAGCTAAACACTATATTTTATAGGACCTTCTTCAAGTTCCTCTGTTATTAACAATCAATTATTTGCTTAATGTGGTCCAAGTATGAACATACGTCATTTGTAACCAAAAATATATTTTCGATTAGATAATCCCTTAAAACACCGTTGAATGCAGATTTTTTCAGGTAAAATCCATTTACTGCGGTGTCACCAACTGATAGAGCAGGTAATTTCAGTAATATCAGGAACTCTACTTTTGCCGTTATTGATATGTTTTTTCAGCTTATTTCCGCATTTTAACAGGCATTTGCACTTGAGTCATCTTTGTGTAATACAGGAAGGACTCTTTACGCATGTAGTTCTTTCGTGCTTCCTTGCACCAAGACTATTGCAAGTATCTTGTCACTATAGCAGCAACGATGCCTTAACGAAATCGACGACAACCGTAACGACACCACACCCAAAGAAGTCGATGATGCTGTTTGTGTCATGCCTGAAGACTCCGATGGTGGTACTGCTGCAGGCAAACAATCGAAAGAAGTCGAAAGTGCTGTGCCAACATCAGACGATTGTACTGTTGGACTTGCGACCTTTACCTCCATTATAAATTTTAACTGTTTTCACAGGCTGAGTCAGTGCCTGTTTCACGACTGCCACTGTCAAAGTAAGCTTTCTAATTGGAACCCAGCTGCTTACATACCTGCATGCAGACACCATGAAACCTGCCTTACCCACGCAGACAACACTTACCATACCAAGAAATAATTATAGTTCATACTATCCAGTAAATATACTAGACAATTACCAATCATACCATCCAATATATCTCAAGTATGCCAAGCAACAATACAGTCGACATAGAGAATACAAAAAAATCATACAGATTAACATAACACGAACATACCTAACACCCATATCATCTGTCCTACAAACAGACACCTGAAAAATATAGACCAGACATACCAAATATTATATCTCAGGCATACTGGAACTATACAGTACGCACCGATAATACCAAAAATAACACACCGAATCTCATGATACACATACCATGTAGAATACTAAACCAATATACTACTCGTCATACGACGAACCATATAACCAAAGAAAAAATCAAGTCTCACTAATCAACTGAAATATATACCATAATTAAAGCATCCCAAACCAAAATACAGTTCACATCGAACATACTAAAACAGTAAACAATACCGAACACAAATATTCAGACCCCATATCAACTACCAAAACACAGAGACATGCATGCCTAAAAAACAACTATTCTGGTCAGTCACAGCAAGCAAACAAAATGCCTGCTATATCACCCACCTCTAAACTAACCATACTTTACCATTCACATATACTAGTTTAACCATATATTCACTCCAAATAAAATAACCACAACAATTAACTTATCTCCAATCATCTAATTCAGGAGGCCAAAACAAAATACTGCATTATTGCATTAGAGTCCCATGCATCTCACACCACTCAAATTAACCAGGAAACCTGTAGCAATAAGAATTTATATACTTTGAATGTGAACTTGAAAAAGGAATTCAAAAATCAATTCGTAGTATAATTATATATGTTCTGGGACATGCATCCCACATCGGAGCTCTAAGCCCTCCTCCATGACGTCCAGGGCGTGGCTGGCGGTCATTTTGGTCTGTGCATTTCATCATATTTTTAGGCATCACTGCCAGGGCTCGATACCATGCTGGATGGTCGTCCCCCGACATCCCTTTACCCTAGACATTAGTTTAAGAAAAGTTATTAAAAAAAAATATTTTAATGAAAAAGTGTCTTACTAATAAATTATAAAAAATTATAAATTATCGTCTCTCTACCTTGGATTTTTAATAATTATGTTGGTTTACCGTGTTGCTGCAGTTCATAATTCAATTTTTCCACTTCTTTAAATAATTTTATATAATTTGAAAAAAAAATGCATTCGAATAATGTTGCAGATACCCGTAACCCTAGAAATGATTTAAATAAAACAAGTTGTAAAAATTAAATGATTTCGGCCCACCACTTTGGTACCCAGTGCATCGTGGGACATACTAATCCCCCCCCCCCCTTTTTTTTCAACTCAAAACCTGTAACCAAAATAATTATTTTAATTTTGAAAAAATTATTTAAATGAAAAAGTTGTAAAAATTGAATAATTTCGGCCCACCTCTTAAAAATTTTATTTGTTTTCCTAGATAAAACAAAGGAAATGTGTGTCGTCGCTGCGATTGTAGGAAAAGTGATTTTTTTAGCAGACTGGACATTGCAGGTACGAAGATTCTCAGTATACACGTGTGTGCGCGAGCTGACGAGAGCAGCTGCCACGATACAGCAAGGCGGGGTGACAGTCGTGTGTTATCCATTACGAGCGAGCACGTTCGAATGATCGTAACAGAGCAACACTGTCGTCCGTCTTCAGTCACTAGTCGTCTCTACAATTTCGTTAACGAAGCAGTGCTTGCTCAGAGACCGGGTCAGGTGGTTATCGTATCATAAAGTGTAGTGTTGCGCTGAGCACACGACGTGCAAGCTTATCAGGGTCGCAGTCAACTCTTTAAGTTACACCATCGTAGCGACACCACACGTGCTTATTAGCGACACAGTCTCATACATTAAACCACCGCAGCGACATGCAGCAGCTCCGCGTGACCATGGTAGCACGCTGGGGTGGGGTGGGGGAACCCCTCCACTTACTCTTGTCTCAACCGATTTTGGCAGGCGGGGAGGACACCAATCGCACATGCACCCTCCGATAAGACGGTGGGACTCCTCCACTTCCTCCCATATGTCAAAGTGAAAACATTATCAATTGCCGGTCTTGTGCAGAAATACGTGAGAAAAATAGAAACCACATTTTCCCCTTCCCTAAACTCGTCATTGGCTCCCCTTCTCTTCTCACCGCCTCCAAAGATCCATAAACCAATAAAATCGTTCATGTGTATTAGTCTGGGCAGGAAATATACTAATTCCCCCCCCAAACCCCCCGACTATACGACCAATAAAAAAACCACATTTATGCGCTGAATTATTTCCCCACATATCAAGCCGCTATCAGTTCGATCATTTTTCACACACACATCATTTCGCTGTCAGATGGTATAATTCAGTTGATTTTCCTCCTCCCTTCTAGATCTCGTCTTCCAATAAATTCGCCTCATGCTAGAGCCTAAATATTTAATAACATATCAATCCGCATCCAGTTAGAACTATTTCCTTATGTATCAAACCACTGCCAATAACAGAACTATTTTAACACACTTCATAGATTCCATCACGTAGAATCGATCCATCTATGCCACGAACTATTTTCACTCGTATTAGTTCACTGTTAGATAGTATAATTTGGTCGAAACTGCCTGACCTACCNCTATGCCACGAACTATTTTCACTCGTATTAGTTCACTGTTAGATAGTATAATTTGGTCGAAACTGCCTGACCTACCATTTTAGTATCTGCGATCACTAGTCACATCGGACGTTTTTACGCCGCCGCACCGTCTCATCTATATTAATAAGTTTTCTGGTAAGTACTATTTTGTGAACTTGTACATATTTTAAATGCTGGATGTTTTTTTCTTTAATATTATCACACCAAATTAAATTGCCTGATATATACCAGAAATACCTGCGGCCATATTTTTTAAATATACAACTGGCTGGAATAAAAGNGAAATTAAATTGCCTGATATATACCAGAAATACCTGCGGCCATATTTTTTAAATATACAACTGGCTGGAATAAAAGTAAACGTGGTGTCATGCACAATGTTGCTTTCTAAACACACTGAAACGTAACTCAGGTAGGTGGGCTCCTTACCCGATGCGCGGCGAATAAAAATACCTTTTCTACGCTATCTTCGTGATGTCGGAAATAGTGTTCGTAACGTACATGGTGTCTTGACGGAACGTTTGGTCTGAGAAGTAGTGGACGGTCAGTTCTACTCGCTGTATCCTCGCATTTTTTTAATCAAACCTTTGAAAAAATACCTACATGTTTTTTTATAGTTTCCTTAACATGTCGTGTATCGCAAGTGTTTTGTTAAGTACCTTAATTTATTCGTTACATTGAACTTATACATATATATTATCTATAAATTGTAATGTATAATTAATGTGAATAAAAAAGAGAGAGAAAATAGATGGGTTGGTAATGCCTAATAAGAAATATTATTAAATTGAGTGTGCGTGAATTCGATTAGTTGTTGCTTTTATGTAATTTTTTTGGCATGCAAGTAGATCATTGGCAGGGCCTCAGAGAAGTTATAAGTAGCCATGCATAGGGTAAAGTGTCGAAGCGCACAAATACAAACAGATCTAATATTCACAAAAATATGCAGAGGAAAGGGTGAAAGATTTATGCTTGTTGCAAGAGAGGTGTTTTTCAGCTACGTGATAAATAAAAAATCACATACACTTGACTATTCTACACTAAATAGCGTCGGGTCCCACGTACGGGCACCAAATTAACTTGACGCTACGCCACACTAAATAGCGTTGGGCCCCACGTCCGGGCGCCAACTTAACGTGAGGTATACTGCAGGCTTATCTAGGCCCCATGTTGGGGAAGCCAACTTAACTTGACGCTACATACTGTTACACTGATGCTACAGCTGGGCCCCACAGTTTTTCGCCAAATAACAATGACACTGTAACGCCACTGTGGAAGACAGGGTGAATTATAGCGTCGTAGTTATTGCCTCCAGGCACAGACTATATGGTGCCTGAAGGTTAATGGGTTTGCAATAATGTAATCTTGTACTGTTTCATTTTGAAGGAAGAATATACTGTCTGGAGTTTACACAAGAACTACATACATCAACACTTGAGAGGTGTGGTACTCTAATTTGGCTATTTGACTATTCGGATTAACTGCGGACGACTCCATGGTTGGGTGGGGGGCTTCTTTGCACTGCGATTGTATACTTAGCTCTGGCTGCTGTTGGCGTGGGTAGGCTGTCAGCTGTGGATGATCTCCAGTGAGTTGGGCGGCCTTTGGAAAAAGGCCCGCACTAGGTGTCGTCTTCCCTGGACGGCTNGA
The DNA here is from genome assembly GCA_002778355.1 of Clitarchus hookeri. Classification (NCBI taxonomy): domain Eukaryota; kingdom Metazoa; phylum Arthropoda; class Insecta; order Phasmatodea; family Phasmatidae; genus Clitarchus; species Clitarchus hookeri. The sequence goes on along the minus strand of NQII01007882.1, from coordinate 51,425 downwards.
TGATCTCCAGTGAGTTGGGCGGCCTTTGGAAAAAGGCCCGCACTAGGTGTCGTCTTCCCTGGACGGCTCTACTGATGTACTGAGGTACTGTTGTGGCTTGTGGCCAGGAATCCGATTACCAGCCTCTCGACCGACTGACTAACCTCTCGGCTCCGCAATAATCAACTGACACCCACTTCTCTCGTAAAGTGGGTTTTTAAGCACGCCAGCCTCCCTCCTTAAAGTGTTGGCACGTGTCTCTATTATTGGGTGGAAGGGGGTGAGGTGGTGGAATGCAGAACAACAGATCTCGCGGCTTGCTAGCGGCGTAGGGTGGTGAAGGGGGGTGGTAGGGAATGCCTGAGCCGCCTGACATGTGTAACTGCGATCCGCCACCTGCCTCATGACACGTGTCGACTAGGAGGCGCTCGCAAAGTTGGTCTGCGAGGTTTCTATTCCAAAAGACCTCACTCGTCAAATNCTTCTATTCGAAGCTGACCCACCTTCGCCTGAATTTGGCCTAATTTCGCCTCTGGGGGACTAACCTACTCTGTGCTCTGTTGGCTCACGCTACACGTGTTTCCTGCTTCACGGGCCTCTTCGTGAACTGCGACCGCTGCGACTTCCCCTCTCTAAGTCTCTCCTTTCCTTCACGGACATATTATCTGGCCGCCTGGCTGTCGGCACGCGCGCCCTAACCTAAGGTTAAACAGACGTGGCCCTGCCTGTAACAAGGGCGTAACCCTCTGGGTCTGCGTGTTACAAAACACCGGGCTTTCTATTCACAAAAAACTGAGGGATTCTATTCCTGGGTTCTATTCCTACCATCGACTACATGATGCTGCACACTTCTAACTCCTGGCTAACTATTTGAACTCGCTAAATATAAACAAACGTAATACCCCACCCCTCGGAGACTGCGTACAGTACATAATTATACATGGTTACTCACCAATTTACAGGGTACAACTTACACTTCAAAATTACCTTAATTGTTCTTCTGTGCTTCGGTTTCCTATTAAGGTGGAAACATCTTGATGTATGTAAACAAACAGTTTGTTTATGGTCTGTATCTATTGCACGGCTGGCAATCTTTACGTTTTGGTGACAGGAATTACTTTTACGTTAAGTACGACTACACAGGTCGTCAAAGAATAAACACTCTTAAATCTAGGCTGGTAACTCTGTTCGAGAGTTATTTCTAATGTCTGGTACTCTGGAACTTTTTTACAAATGGCTGACGATAATACACAAAGCATACTGACACATGTTACGTTTTTACGTTACGACGACACACAGGTCGTGTAAGAACAAAAAAAGATAACCTTATCTGTCTCTCAGCTGTTGCCGTGGCGTTTGCCTTTAGGGCAAATTTAAACATACTCTCTCGGTGCAAAACTTAAGAACACCTTCTACTTCGGTTCCTTGCAGAAGGCCTATATTGGATACCTTGGAAATTTAATACAAGTACACGCAGGCACACTTGAGTGTGGCAGCTACATGTTTTTTGGCTAAAGGCCCGACTACACTGGTCAACTGTAAACAGTTCTTGTCGCACTTAGGTTGGTTGGTAGGTCGTGCAACTTGACCTAGTTTTCGCAGCGGGTGACATGGGTACACTTACCCCAAAGAGTCTGTGTCTTGCTGTGGGGTGATCTCTTCTGACACCTCGCACTGGAAACCTGGGTGAGCCTCGGCATCTGTGGTGATGAGGGGGTGAGGGCCACCTGGCCTTCTCTCGTTCTGTTGACTTACTGTACTGCTTTGTTCCAGGCCCTTTCTTCGGTTGGTGACTGCGGATTCCCGGCTTCGTTGCTTGGTTGGTGCACTTCGCTTCTCACCTACTGTCTATACTGCGTCCACTTTCTTCCCGCACATCTCTTGTGTCCACTTTCCCCGTCTGTATTCGCTCTCGCCGTTTCCTTTCCACTCATCTTCCTGTGAGCGTATACATTCAGCCTCGGTTATCGCGTCTCTGGTGCACATCTCATGCGCATGGCCACACTTCTTTATCGCTCCCGGCGGCGCTGTGGCTCGGGCATATTATCTTATGGCTCAGTATTTCTTATCCCGTCTCTGCCGTGCTGCCACATTATCTCTCTACCTCAGCGTGTATTAAATGAGATAACGTGCGTGCTTGGGGCTGTGCGTATTAAAGTAGATAACGCTTGGGCTGTGTTCCTTCTTGACTTTTATTACTGTTTCCCATTATCTATCCCTGACCTGGGTCACTGCCCCATGACCTAGTGACCCACTGCGCTTCAGTGGCCTCGCTCCTCATGTCTCTGAGTATTTGTGGCCCGATAAGTGTGTCACTCCGACGCGCTGCTTACTGGCCACGCAGTTTTTCACCCGTCTGCCTGCCTAATTCTCCTGTAATTTACAGTGACTCTCCTGCAGGGTACTCATTACCTAACTTTATTATAGGTAGGCGCGGAATTGCATCCTAGTCCACCTTCCACACATCATTTCCCACTGTCTAGTGGAAATGACCTCGCATTTTCCCCTCTGCTCCTCGCTACTGTGTATTCGCTTGACTCACTCGATCGCACTCGTCCTCTGCTCCTCGCTCGCTTGTTGCTCGCTTTCTCGGACTTCTTGCCACTTTATTGTCCGTCATTCTGCAATGCCATGGGCAAACCGCTCCTCGCTAACTGTCCTTCGGTCTCCCACCTCGCTCTCTCACTCGAACTCGCTATTCGTCCTCGACTGGGCGCCAAAGGGGTTTGAGACTCCCTTAAGTCTTTGGGTTCCTCCTTACTAGCTCGGTACTTCGGTATGTTCAGCCCGCCTTGTTCGGCAATCTGGTACGGGTGAGACCCCTTTTCTCGGGTATACTGGTATAGTCTGGTTCTTTGATACTTTCTTTACAGATGTTTCTACACCCCACAATTGGGAAGCCAAAATAACTTGACGTATTCTACACTAAAAGGCGTCGGGTCCCACGTCCGGGCGACAAATTAACTTGACACTACGCCACACTAAATAGTGTTGGGCCCCATATCTGGGCGCCAACTTAACTTGAGGTATACTGCAGGCTTATCTAGGACCCATGTTGGGGAAGCCAACTTAACTTGACGCTACGTACTGTTACACTGATGCTACGGCTGGGCCCCACACTTGTTCGCCAAATAACAATGATGCTGTACCGCCACTGTGGAAGACAGGGTGACTTATAGCATCGTAGTTAATGCCTCCAGGCACAGACTATATGGTGCCTGAAGGTTAATGGGTTTGCAATAATGTAGTCTTGTACTGTTTCATTTTGAAGGAAGAATATACTGTCTGGAGTTTACACAAGAACTACAGACATCAACACTTGAGAGGTGTGGTACTCTAATTTGGCTATTTGACTATTCGGATTAACTGCGGACGACTCCATGGTTGGGTGGGGGGCTTCTTTGCACTGCGATTGTATACTTAGCTCTGGCTGCTGTTGGCGTGGGTAGGCTGTCAGCTGTGGATGATCTTCAGTGAGTTGGGCGGCCTTTGGAAAAAGGCCCGCACTAGGTGTCGTCTTTCCTGGACGGCCATACTGATGTACTGAGGTACTGTTGTGGCTTGTGGCCAGGAATCCGATTACCGGCCTCTCGACCGACTGAATAACATCTCGGCTCCGCAATAATCAACTGACACCCACTTCTCTAGTAAAGTGGTTTTTAAGCACGCCAGCCACCCTCCTTAAAGTGTCGGCATGTGTCTCTATTATTGGTGGCGAGGGGTGAGGTGGTGTTACGCAGAATAATGTCTTTCAAAACACTTGCCCTGGTTCCTGAGGGTTGTTGGAGCGGGGGGGGTAAACACTTTTCTCCTTGCTTGCTCTTGTCAGCTATTTCTTCTTGTTGCGTTTCCACCTTGTCCTGGGGTATGCTAAGGGGGGAGGGGGGAGGGGGTTGTTCTCGATACTATTATCCAGCTCGTCAGCTGTATCTTCCGCGGTGCGTGTTTTTCTGAATTTAGGCGAACTGTGCATGATTATTTTCTATCTCGAGCAACCTCTGTGATCAACAGATCTCACGGCTTGCTGGGGCAAAGGGTGGGAAGGGGGGGTGGTAGGGAAGGCCTAAGCCGCAGGACTTGTGTAACTGCGATATACCACCTGCCTCGTGACATGTGTCGACTGGGAGGCGCTCGCGAAGTGGGTCAGCGAGGTTTCTATTCCAAAAGACATCACTCGCTACACTGTTACACCTCCAAGCCATAAAATTCAGCTCGAAACTTCCGCATTGTTAATGTTGTTCGAGCCCTAACGTATCAACAATATAGTCTCAAAATATGTGTATTTTATGGCCTACATACCTCGTTTTAAAAATTAACTAATACAGATATTTATACAGCAGAAGTGTTAGTAAAATTATTTCTACCACTTCACTGTAAACGTGATGTTTCCCTTAAACATCAGTAATGCAAGGTAAGTGTTGGATATGGGAGGAATGCGTAATTATAGTTTTAGTTGTTCAAGTCCCGAGCAGAACAAAGTCTTTTATAGTTTCTGTGCAGAATACCATCAAATAATTGTAGCGAACACACTGCTCTCAAAATATGTTTCAGGAATACAGTATTGTATTAGGAAAAATTTCTTCGTTTGATAATGATCGAGAATGGGACAACGATCACTACTGTGGGGCGTGTGCTGACAGGAGCTGCATATTACTCGAGCAGAATACCATAAAATAATAATTCTGATGAAGGCTGAGTGCGTCATTTAAATAATATTGCATAAATCGCTATTTTTCCACAGTGGATAGACATGGTAGAAGTCGCCGTACCATGTCTGTAATTTTATTTCAAATGATACTTTTAACTCTTATTGGTGTAGCACATGATAGCTTCGATTTGACTCCACTCCATAGCGAACCGGGCATGATTCCTGGCAGGGTCGTCGTGAATTTTTCTCTGTTCTTGAGCGGTTTTCTCGCTTGTCTCCCATCTAATTTTATTAACCAATTTCACGTTCATATATTGTTAAGTATGTAAGTATTAGTTTTCCTAGGTTGTTCAACATCGAGCTGCTGTCGCCCATTACGTCGGACGACTCATTCGAGACGATCACAGCCTGGTATTTGAAAAGCCGTTATTTCTGTTTGCTGTTTTAAGTAAGTTTACAGAATTAGATAAATGTTAAAAAAAAAGAGCCGACGGAGGATTTTCAACACCTAGGAGGATAGGCTTCAATTACTGCGCACAGGAGCGTGATTCCCGGCAGTGGTCCGTCCTGGATTTTGTTGGGTGGTTTTTGGTGTGTTTTCTCAGCGGTCTTCATTCCATTAAATATTTATTTCGCATTCACATTTTAAGTATGTTTTTTTTTTCATTTCTGTGCTTCGCACTACAACGATTTTTGTCTTTTATTGAATACAATTTTTATACGTTTTTCTAGGTTATTCGACATTGTTTTATCTGTGTTTCGTGAGTTTTCTCGGGTGTCTCCCATATCATTTCATTAAATAATTTCTAGTTCACATTTGGTTAAGTATGTGGCTTTTTTCATTGCTATTCTATGTCTACAAAATATTTTGTCATGATAAATACGCTGTGCATTCACTGAATAAAAATATTTATGTGCTTTTGCAGGTTATCCAACGTCGAGCAGCTCTCACGCGTTCCGTTGGCATACCTTGCCGAGACGAGCTTTTGTCAGCTTTGGCCTTCTGTTGTTTCTGGTAAGTAGGTAAGAAAATTAAATCAATGCTACTTTAAACAACAAAAACAACATTCGTGAAATTAAGGTCGTACATCGCTATGGCCAGGGTCACCCAGAGGATTATGGAGGCCTGGGGCAAAGCTATATTTTTGGGGCCCCCTATTTGACGCAAAATTAGGAATATTATTTATGCAGTTTTTTTAATTCTGCAATACCGGAAGAAAACATGCTGCTTGTAAACAGTTTTATCGTTTGCTTTCAAGCTAAGTATTGATAAGAAAAGCAGTTCCCCATTTCTTATTAAAATATTGTGAAAAAACTCTATCCGGTACAATAATTCTATGCTCAATCATATACATTATTTTATCAGTAGTTTCGCATCGTTACATGGCAATGTCAGTAAATTATATGGCGAAAACCTTCCTAATTTTAATAGTTTTGAAGGGAACCTATGGTAAAAAATCCCCTGGCTAAGACAACATACAATAAGGCAGGTGGATTTGGAAAGGTAAAGAAAATTTTTTACAAGTGATTATAATCATAACATTTGCACAATAGTGCAATTGTTTCTAAATGTTCTCTACTAGCAAAGTAAGATATGTTATGTATCTTCAGAAACAATAAATTAAACGAAAATTTTTGTACATGCAGGCAAATGTAATTTACTATGTAAATATTCATAAAAAATTATAAATTAATTTTACCAAATATTTTTACTGCATAGCCACGCGAAAATATTATGAAGCTAATGAAAAATCCACAATAAGTAAATCGTAAGAATTTTTTCCAAGCCAACATTTCATGTACCTATTCAAACAAAAGTGTATGCGACCGTGATTTATTTTGTACTGGCATGAAAAAATTAATGCTTATTGCACATGTATGTTTCAGGTTTCGTCCCTGGTGCATCCACATGCCATGTCCGACAGTCGTGTGTTATCTCATCCTGCTACTTCTTCGTCTCAGGTGAAAATGTTGCCACCTACAGTGTTTGCATGTGGGTTCTGCGGGATATTCTTTAGCCTACACAAAAATGGGCTGCGTCTTAAGCGCCGCCAGTGCCTACATAATCCCCTGAAGGATGTCATGAAAAAAAACATTTAGAACATGCACGGGGAGCGTAAAACGGGCGGCATCAACACAATATAAACTCTTTAGTGCGACCTTCAAACAGTGAGGTACAGCTCGAAGGCACAAGTCAAACTGTCAGTTAAATCCAGATAAACGGTCGTGCACATGCGAGCATAGTGGTAGAAGTTTTGCTAGAGCACACAATTTAAGAGTTCATGTTGTGAAATTTAATAGTCCTCCCCCCCACGAAACGTCCACGACTTGAACAGACCATAGTCGCAGTTCCTGCATCTAGGCTGCGAATCGTTGCTGATTCAGGGTGCATTAATGCAAAGTGATTAACCAAGGCAGAAACTGCATTCAGATCGAATTTGAAAACGTATGTAGCCGAAAACAATACTGACACGGCAAAGGATATCTGCACATACTTATCCCATATGAAACAAAATTCAATTAGTCAGCTATTATGAGAAGTGCAGAAACATGGAGCAATACAATTTAATTTTTTGTCTGGAATGTGATTACACCAAACCAACTTAATTCGATGATGGATCAGATAAGAGGGCCTTTAAGACAAAGAATATTCCTGTGTATGAGGTGAGCTATATCGAAGAAGCAGTGACAGATAGTATAGAGAAAATATGTAATGAGGAACAGGTGTGCAAGGAAAGGGGTTTGAGCTGGAATTTTGTCGACTGTCAATCAGCTGCAACTTCGCATTGATAAATTGGATCCCCTCCACATCGTCTCGTACAATGATTTGCCTGTCACCATAAAAAACATGCAGTCATAACCCCACAGAATCGAGAAGACCATATGTGTTTCAAGTGGACGATTTCGGCATGGTATGTTGAAGGCGAACATCCTGAACGAGTCGACCACTGCTACGAAGCCCTATAATTCAAGTTTGAATAAGAGACCTCGAGTTCCCGACTCCACTGCATCAAATTAAATAATTGAAAGGACAACCTTACTGCGCCAGTCAACGTGTACTCGCTCAGCAACAAGGAGAAGGTCGTTCCCATACGAGTGGTAAAAGAAGAAAAAGAAAATCATTTTGACCTGTTCCTGTTGACTACTGAAGAAAATGCTCACTACAGCTACATTAAGAACTTTTCAAGAATAGTGTGATCACAGTTGACTAGCGACAATAGAATGAATCATATATGCACGCAGTGTTTTGCCAATTACCATGACCTACCAAGAATTACTAGGTTGACCAGCCAACAGTGCCTACAGCATCACAAGCGCTATTGCATAAACTATGCACCAGTGCACGCCGAGATTCCTAAGCCAGGGCAATATGGGAAGGCCACCCCTTTTGAAATTTAAAAATTATTGTTTTGAGATGTTGTGTGTATTTAAAGGTAGACAATGATGTTATCCCTGCAGCCTTAACCACCACACTTCCTGCTGAGCCAATACTGTACAGAGGACACGCTGCAGAAAAGAAATTTATCTACAACATCGAGGAAATCGGATGAAAATTTAAGCACATATTGCTACTGCGAAGAATATATAACTACTCACGCCAATGGAACAAGCAAATTATAGCTGGGCCAGGATGTGTTGTTATTGCTTCACATCATTTATTCCTGAGTTTTACAAAGGGCGCAATAATGACCATTTTTTCTGGCAAGTAGATCGGGGTTGCATGCAACAGCTGCAATTTGCTTTGCTGCCACCCGAAGTAACGTTTTGTATTTTTTCATAACCTGAGCTATGGCGAAAATTTGACTATGAAGAATTTGGGGCATGACAAGAGAAAATATACATTATTCCACAAACAAAAAAAAATTATATCATTTTCGATTCAGTTAGGAGAGAGATTTCCTGTGGAGTTTGTTGATTCTTTCCTTTTTATTGCCCGCATTCTGGCATCCTTGGTCGAATACTTACCACCTTCAAAATTTAACAACACAAAGAAGTTATTCAACCCCAACCTACACTTGTCACATGAAAATGTGTATTTCTATATTATTATATAGACAGCTGGGAGAAGATGAACAAGCAGCAGTTGCCTCTACAAGATGGTTTTTATAACAAGATAACAGACTCTGGAATTACCGAGGATGAATATGTTCGCGCCCAGACAGTATAGCAAGCATTCAGATGCACTTCATTAGGGGAATACAGCAACATATACCTCAAGACAGATGTCCTTCTCCTGGCCGATGTTTTCGTGAACTTTAGGGACCTCTGCACTACCACATACAAACTCGATTGCATACACAATGTCAGGGCCCCAGGGTTCGCTTTTCATGTCATGCTTTGGATGATGGGTGTACAACTCGAATTAATGACCGACCATGATTTCGTCTAGGATGGGATACATGATGGTGTGGCACAGTACATAAAACATCACTGCAAAGCCAATAATATCAATTCACTGGAAACATATGATGGAAGCAATCCGATGACATTCCTGAAGTACCTAGATGCCAACATATTGTACGGATGGGCCATGAGTTAGCTGTTCCAAGTAAGCAATTTTAAGTGGTCTAAGAACACAAACATCGATGTCATGTTCTTTTCAGACGATGCTGATATTATGTTTATTCTCGAAGTTGACATACAATATCCCACAGACCTGCATGAAGACCAAAAAACCTGCCTTTTTACCCGTCAAACAGTCCCCCTGGCTCGCAGCATCCGGAGCTGGTGACTATTCTCGAATACAACAAAAGTTCTATCGTCCACTACCGCTACCTGAAACAAGCTGTATCACATGGATTAAGGATAAAGAAAATACATCATTTACTAGAATTGGTACCGAGACCCTGGCTGAAACCCTACATCGAGCTCAACACAACAAAACATCAAGCTGCTCAGAACTATTTCAAAAAAGTATTCTTTAAATTAGCAAATAAAAAATACTTCGAATAACTTACCGAAAATAAGAGAAAATGACTAAAACTCAAACTGGTGTGCAATGACAAGAGAATCTAGGAAATGGTAATTAAGCCCACATTTCTCGACCACACAATTTACAATGGAAATCTGGCACTCCGGCATTTCAAACATGAAGTAATCCTATTTGACAAACCTTTTTATGAAGAGTTCTCTTCTCTCGACCTGTCTAAAACTTTAATGTACAAGTTTCATTATGATTTCATAAAGGCTCGGTACATGGGAGACCTGGAGCTGTTATATATAGATACGGACACGTTACTGTACGAGATACACATCCCCATCTTTTACAATAATTTTGCCAGTGATATAGATTTTAAAAACGAATTGGACACAAGCACCTACCCCGCCACGCACCCCTGTTAATCCAAAAAAAAAAATTGTCAGCAAGTTTAAAGATGAATGTGGCCAGGACATCATAATATAATTTGTAGAACTATGGGCAGAACTATTTGTACAAATGCACTTAAAGAGTTGCGAAAAGGGCAAAAGGCATACATAAATGTGAAGTAAAAATTAAATTAATTTCGACGAATTCATTTTTGTTCTGAAGAAGCACTGTTTGATGAGGGTTAATGTTCGAATGATAAGGTCGCACCAGCAAAAACTATATTCTGAATGCATGAATAAATTGACCCTTATATTGACATATTACAAGAGGCAGATAATTGAAGAGACACAGCGCTATTGATATGTCGATAGTGGTATGTAGATATATTTCACCATTATCTGCTGCGATATACTGTAGCCCAAGCAAGAGTATGCATAACTTGTCAGGTGTGCTTTTAACGAATCATTATGATTTCTGTAGCCCATGCAAGAGAATGCATATCTTGTCAGGTGTATTGTCAGCTTATCATATATTCTTTTTTATTCGCAATATTTTGAACACTCTACACACACTTTATTTTGCCCTATTAGCGTACTTTTTTGTTGTGGGCAGCAAGTCTACTGCATTGTCTTCAAGATTTTTCGGTGCTGTGCACAAGGTTCGTCTGATTTGCTTTGATTATTTTCTGAATTTATATTATTTGTGGGCAACTGTGCTGTCGTTAAGATTTTTCCGCATTGCTTGCAAGGTTCGTCTGCCTTGCTTTGATTATAATCTCCACAGGTACTCTTTTTGGGCACCAAGTCTACTATATTCCCTTCAAGATTTGTCGGCATTGCATGCAAGATTCGTCTGCCTTGCTTTAATTTTTTCTCCACTGGTACATGCTTTTTGGGCAGCAAGTCTACTGCATTGTCTTCAAGATTTTTCGGCATTTTATGGAAGGTTGGTCTGCCTTGCTTCGATTTTTTCGTGGGCCACATATAATTTATATGCCCCATAGTGTAATCATTATTTTTAAACATAGATAAGTTACTCTGTTGGATATTATTTGACACAAGTCTTGAATTCGAGATTTTTTTTCTATACATCACACTGAGGTCATGAAAGAATGGCACAACATATTCTTCTCTGTTGAAGGAAATGATGAGGGAAAGGGGTCTGGTAATGTTCATAATATATGCTTTTCATTGGACTTAGTTTAATGAGGTCGGGATGTATAATAGGAGGCAGTTCCTTGTCTTGGGGGTGTAAAATCTGAAGCGATTTCACTCCCTCCCCCGGCCCAGCAAATATTATGATGCTTCTGAATAGGCAATTTGATAGAGCGATATACTATACAACATAAAGCCCATTTTCTTTCAATATGATATGCTTGTCATTATCCTTCCACAATTTTGTGTGTATAGGATTGGGTGCCTATGTTTGGCCTCTGACCTATGGGTTACAAACATTTCACAGGTGTTTGACACATATACTTACTGGAATTGTGAACATAAAATGGTGGTTTAATCACAAACATAAAAATTCTGTAGGGGACAATGTTCTTACAATTCCTACTCTTTTTCACTACCCCCTTATTTCTCTTTTCTATGATGTTTTCTTTTTTCTTTGTGTTCATTTGTCTACTTTGTTTAAGTTTTTTTAGGTGTGTTGCTTTCTGTCCTGGCGTCACAACCCCACCTATGAAGTATGGCCACACAGCGCGCTGGATAAATAAAAAAAAATGCTTAATAAAATTATTTTAATAACTTAACATAATTTCTACAAAAGAAGTGCTAGGAAACATATTTCGTAGTACCTGATCCAAGGTTCCAGGGAACCATGCACATGGTCATGCCCCTAACAGCACATGGCTATCCCATGGATGGCCATGGAATATCCTTTTCGGAAATGCAGGATATCATTAGGGTATCCTGTAATATCCCTATGATGTACTACGAATATCCCCAAATCGTCCCAAAGATCATGTTGTTGACAGCTTTAGGACATCTATAAAGGTCATCCATGGGATATCCACTGGATATCCTCAATATCCCACACTAAAAATCGATTAGCTATTTAAGCAAATAATCAATAAACTTAAAGATACAACAAAACAAAAAAAACCTTCGTTTCTAGTAAGAAAATTTCATTATGCATTATAAACAGAGGGAGAAGGTGAATGTACTTTTGGGACATATATGGAATATCCATATCATGGCCAGGATATATTTAGGTTATTCGGGAAATGCATGGGATATCGTAGAGGCCATGTGGGTGTTAAATGGGGAGGGAAATGCCAGAACGAAAGAGGTCGAAAATGCCACCCACTCAAGATGGATGACGCATCGGTTCTTTGGAGATCGTGGTGGACTCACTCCAGATGGAGGAGAGATATATCTACACTGAAGAACATAAATTGCAAAAAATACATATTGCATGATGTAAAATTTATATTATGTTAAATTAATTTTTTTTATTGTCTTTGGTTAAATGTTTTATTTCAAAGATATTTACCCATTTTCTTTACATTAAAGAATGTTACAGCTGCCAGGCTAGTTGTATAAAAATTTTAGTGATGTAAATAAACTTGTTACAAAAAAAGAATAAACTGAAATATTCTACAAATATCTTAGAAAATAAATAAAGTGAATATTTTTCTAAATAACTTAGAAAAAAATTCTGTTTTAAAGATTTATTACCATAAAGAATAGATTTAATCATTAAAGCACTACTCACACGGTGATACTCGAATCTCGGAACGACTAAGATACTCGGCGACTAAGAGACGCGTCAATGTAATTAGGTGGCGACACTCAGACGGGGATATTACAGTCGTGAACAGTTGGCAACAGCGCTACGCAGAGACTAGGAGACTCGGCGTGCTGGTCTCTTAGTAGCTCAGTTGCTTTGTTTCCTTCACTGCGATGGGTGAACAAGTGTTCAATTTGAAGTTTGTGGCAGAAGTCGGAACATTTTCAGTGCTGTATAGTTATAAGCTGAAAGGCTATTCAAAGAAATATGTAACAGAAAAGGCGTGGAACGAAATAGCCAAGGAACTTCAGCTCTCAGGTGAGTTATGTATATACACTGCAGTGTAGTATAAAATGAAATACATTGTAGTAAGTAGTATAAAAACAAAATTCACAAAATTAAATTTTGCCACCTATTTAATTTTATTACAAAAAATAGTTACACGGAATAAATGTTGTTCAGAATTTTAAACTCAACTACAAACTACACAAAATGACATTTAATAAACAATAGGAAAGTAATTTTTTACAATAACATTTTTCTTCCTCAAATGCAGTATTTCCACTGCCATAGAAGGGCAGCACGAGGTGTTAGAAAGTAGTTCGCCTAATAATTCCTTACTTCATTAGCAGTAGACCAAGAATGCAGTGCTATGTCTCCTCTTGGATGAACAATGGTAGTAGGAGTTTCGGAGTTTTCTTGTGGTTCGTAACTGTTATATTGTATACCTTCACATTTACGAATGAAATTATGAAAAATGCAAGCTGATTTTGTTATATCAGCCACTCCCTGCGTAGATCGGGCGCGAATAGGACTGCTTAAGACTTAAAAAATTTTTGTCATCATTCCAAAAGCACATTCCACAGATTTTCTTCCTCTACTCAATCTGTAATTTAAAACTCTTTTAGTATTATTATATTGGGGTAATGCCACATCAAGTATCTTGACAAAGGAAACGCTTCATCTCCAACAATATAGTAAGGGAAGTTACACTCATTTTCATCATCTGGCAATCTTGAGGATGGCGGCAAGTTTGACATTACATTTGTAATCCACTGTTTGATTGCTGATGCACGAAATATTCCTCCATCACTATTCCTTCTAGCATAACCAGTTTCAATGATAGTAAAAAAACCATCAGCATCACAAATTAGTAGAGCCTGTCCCTGGTAATTTTTCGATGAGGATTTTCTTCCCATCCAACGCTTCTAAACAATTGGGTAAATTCCACAGTGAATAAAAACGTTGAGAAATTGTTTTCCATTGCTCTTCGTCTGGAATCGGAATGTAGGTATGATTCAACATTTCCCAAATTAGTTTTGTAGTGTCACGTACGATATATATTACTGTACTCTGTCCTCTTGCGAAGTACAATGAGAGTGATGTAAAAGGACATCCTGTTCCCGGATACCTGGAATAGATAATAATTTTATTGTATAGTACCCCATACATCAGCTGAATGTAAGCACGCAAGAACATATTTTTCTTCATTATTTATGTTTAAATCATGGTTGATAATTCCTATTTCTGCCTTTTACAGTGAGCGAGTGCAAGGAGAAGTGTAAAAATCTGCGCTCCGTATTTGTGCGTCACCTAAAACCTGCAGCAAGTGGTTCAGGTGCAAACAAGATAAAACGATATTTTTTATCAGAGGCCATGTAGTTTACGCTTCCTTTCATTAGAACCGTGGGAACACCCGAACGGAATTTGACTGAAGGAGCCAATGAGTTATTATCTACCCCTACCATGTCACAACATTTAGCTGATCTGATGACTACTTAAAGAACACATGCCTAACTGATGAGGAGGAAGACGATACCACCATCGCAACCACTTCCTCCTGACAGTCACATTTTAACAAATTGGGTTGCCCAAGATGATCCGCCCCAGACCTCTAAGCCCGTCAGCAGTTCAACAACGATAAGAAAACGCAAGGAAAATACTCTAAAAGATTTGGAAAAGTCGTTCAAAGATTTCATGGATGCAAAAACAGGAAAAACAGTTACTGAAATGAAAGATTCTAAAGGGGAGAAAATGTTTATTCTGAGTTTGCTACCGGAAATTTAACCTCTGACAGACGCTGAGATGCGGTTGTTCAGACGTGAGGTTCTACGGCTCATTGTGACATTACGGACAATCGAACGGATGGATTTCGAGTACCCACGCCAGGAACCCACACACCTTCATAATATTCGTCATACCCATCCTCCTCACATTCATCACTACACGGAAACGAAGCTTCCCTCCATCAGGGAAACCACATGTCACTAATGGATGAGCAAGCACTATCCACTTCTCTAAACGTTTTTGAACTATAGCACCTCCTGATTTGGCAGAACATTATTTCGATTCTTTTTGTTATGTACTAACTAGACCGTTCTCTTTTTTTGTAAATACTGAATAAATGAAATTGCTAAAATGATTCTTACAATGCTATTTTTTACGTACAGTACCTCAATGTTACCAGAACTCGTTCCTCAGGCCTCACACATTCCCTCATGTTGGTGTCTCTATAATAAATAGCAGGATATATGAGCTGGATTAGTTTTTTGAATGTGTCCTTTCTCATTCTGCAGCAAGCAAGGAATTTAGTGTCTGATTCCTGCAATACTTTTGCAGCAACAAATAATCTACAATTCCTGTTCCTTTCGATGTAAGGGTGTAACCAGAATCTTCTCACTGTTCTTTTTCTGCGGCGGTAATAATAATACTGGATAATAATATCCTCATCACTACTATCACTATACATTGTACAATGAAGCGCTCTGTATAAACGCAACTCTTCCACACCCGGAAGGAACTGAATACAGATTTAATTTTTGATATAAAACCCGCAACTTCAGTAGTGGCTGTGTGAGGATGACGGACAACCAGATTCTTCGATTCTCCAAGTATCCGTATCCCAGTCCTCGAGTATCCGATGTTTGAGTATCACCGTTTGAGCAGTGCCTCAGAGAAAATAAATTAATCAAAGAGAACAAAATGAGTAGGGGAAAAGTTCCGCAGAATATGTGAATGGGAATGTGCAACTCGAAATGTAGATTGTTGATCAGCATATCGGCGATCCCTATTTCTGCTTTGATATTTCTTCTACGAATTATCACACACTACTTCACTACGAACAGATATATTCCCAAACTTTATAAATTTTCGCTTCAGTATCACGGAAATAATCAAGCAAGTGTTAGTCTTCATGTTCGCATCACCGAAGAAGACGTCGAAACCTCAACTGATGGACATCATGACACGCTGTTGCCCAATACTGTGAGCGGATTGATTTGCAGACCATTGGGTTGCGGCAAGATGTGTATGATGTTGAGTTTGCTGGAGCAACCAAATAGTCTTAAGTTCAAGAATGTGTACCTGTACTCAAAATCCGTTCAGCAACCGAAATACCAGTATCTGGCACATGTACTGCAGTCCGTGGATGGTATGAAATATTTTCCTTGCAGAGATAACGAAGCCGTCGTGCCACCGAGTGAAGCATTGCCACACTCAGGTTTTTTAGACTATGTTGCAAGTGAGAAACGTACTTGCATTCAAGAATGCTTTAGCATGGTAGATAATGCGAGCATGATTGTGTGTACTCGAGTAAAACTTATTCGTGCATTCCAAAACAGTTATCATGTTATAATGTGGATTTCCTCCTGTTGTTTCACTTGGAAGATACAAACTTGCTGCATGTGTACAATTACCACGTAAATATGGACATGATGTTTGCAGAATATAAGGATATGTGTTCACTTTTACTAGACCAAGGTGTATGGCATATTAGTGATTGATAAGAATTCGCCGATACATAATAGCAGATACTGGCTTATCTTCAATGAGTTAATAGTAAGATGCCGACCATGAGTCACGATGCCATTTCTAAGTTCAGATATAGTCTATGCTCCGACAATATGATGATGAGAATGGGATGATGGGATCTCGCCTCACCACTGTTTTCTTCAGGGGCCTGTCGCTTCTTGAACAAAAGATCGAGAGCATGAAAAGATGAAGTGATGGAAGATTTTGTAGCAGTCTACAAGCCCATAGGGAGTGCAGAGGGATGGGTAATAGACATGATCAAAATTTCGAATGCGCAAAGATTTGAAGAGCTGAAGGCTATTCAAAATATGTTATCATCATACTGACTGCGAAAACCGATGTTGCTAGGCATAGAAAGAAGTTGCTGGATAAATGCATCGAATGAATGGAAAGGATCGAAAATTCATTTACCTCAACTCGAGAGTCAATATGTATACGGTATGAAAAAATTATAAGTGTTACAAAGTCATAGGGATGGTGCATTACATGAAATGGAACATATTTTATTAAGGTACCCATATTTGGAAATGCCTCCATATACCACAACACGGCGATAGGTGGTCCCATTATATAGCCACCTTGCTCCCCGAACTAACACATTTGGATTTCTACCATTGTGGCCATGTAAACACAGTGGTGAACGACACTCCTGAGAATGCCAGAGAACAAGTTGAGGCAAGGATTCGTGGAGCATTCAAAACCATGAAGAACATACTGGTCATCTACAATTATGTGCTCTGTAACATGCTGCAGTACTGCAGAGCATGCATCGAATTGGTAGGAGACAATTTTGAGCAGCTGCTGTAATCTCTCTATGCGTAATAAACCTGAATTAAAAAACTTATTCACATGCACCTTTCTTAATACCTTATGCCACCCTTGCATGCTATAATCACAATTTTGGGTATAAGGAGGTATTTCCAAACATGTGTGCTTTAAAAGAGTGTGTTACATTTCATCTCATGCACTACCCCTATTAATTTGTAAGGCTTATTCATTGACAACCTGTGTAGTAGTGTTTATTCCAATTTATGAACGATGGTGGACCCAACCGAACTGAAGACTGAGCTGCAGCAGGACACCGAAGCTGTTCGCACCTTATATCTACTCGTGAGTAGTTACAGACTGGCTCTCGTTAATCGAAGGGAAGGGGCTTACAAACCAATAACCAGCCATCTCGACGAACTTGGTCAACAAATTTAGGATGATTATTTGCCTCCGCCAAGGTGGTAGTACCAACTGCCATTCGTAAATGGAAAATAATTATGAAACTTCCCGAATCGGAGGGAGCATAACTAGCATAGGAGAAAAATTGCCACTGATCGATTAGATGCACGCGCGAAAGCGGAAGCAAACACAAAAGCATGGGGCAGAGGTGGGCACCATGGCCAAGCACTACATCACTCCCTACTCCGATCGGAACAGCGACAATACATATAGCTTGTGACACTGCGATGAAAAATAGCATCTCAGAAACAAGGAAGTGAGATGCAGATCGGCAAGCAAAACGTGAAAACTCTGCATGGTGTGTACGAAATTTTGTTTCATAGGCATCCTGGACACTACAAAGAATCGAATTTCCGCAATTACCGCCACCTGCTACAGTTCAGTCATGCCCATTATGCTAATAATAACCCCACAACACTGCGATTTAAGGACACAATGCATGCGAAATTTGGCATTATCGTGGGACTGTTTAAACGATTGAACGATTTTATAGAATTCGATCTGCTGCTGGAGAAGATCGATGCGAAACACAACATAGACTATGTGTTTTGGAATGACTCGAACAATCTTGTGGATAGACTACGACTACTGATTGCTTTGGAGTCTGCGGGCTACCGGTCGCACACCAATAAGATTATATCCATCATTGAAGATCTCGTCAAAGCTGGCTATGTCGTGAGATGACGAAATATGCAGTTTCCAGGGAATTGAACAGGTTGGCCAAAAGGAATTAGCCTCGGATAAAGTACATCATGAAGTGGCTGGACGTTACTTTCCAATCCAACCTGATAGAAATGCAAAACTTTGCTCATGCGAATAAAGGGCACTGCTTCATTTTGACCATAATAGACATGTTTTTCAAGTATTCCTGGGCCTGACTACTCAAGCCATAGATGATGTGTTGCGCGAAGGACACGCACCAAAAAAGCTTGACCTTGACAATGGTAAAGAATATTTTAATGCTACTTTCTGTGCACTCATGAAAAGGTACGGCATAAATCACTATTTCACATACTCTGTACTCAAGGCCAGTATCGTTGAGCATTTTCACAAGACTCTGAAAGCTAAACTATGGAGACATTTTACAGCAAATGGAAACTACAAGTGGCTTGAGCTACTGCCAAAACTCGTCTATAAATATAATTATACTGTTCATTCTACTAGTTGCATGAAGCCCCAAGATGTCAAGGACGACTTCCTGCTTCGGAATGTGTATGCTATTCCGACGAGGAGGGACTCATGCAAGCCTAAACACAAATTCGGTGACCTGGTGCGCATCCCCAAACAGTAGGGCATTTTCCACAAGCCCTATGATCACAACTAGTCTGCAGAATTGTACAAGATGGTTCGCATACGATGTTCGTACCCACGCGTGTATTACCTCGAGGGCCTACATGGCGAACCCATCATCGGAGGCTTTTAAGCAGAGAAGATACAGTCTACGAAGTTTCCCTATGATCTATGCTTACTTGGTGGAAAAGAAGCTGAAAAGATGCAATGGTTATGTGTATGTGAGATGGCTCGGACACTCGATGTGCGACGACTCGTGGATCGACGAGAAAGATATTCTGAAATAGGAACTACGAATATGTTTTAATTAATATTATGTAACCGTATTTTTTTTAATAGAAAATTTTTTTACCTGAACTAACATTCTTATTATTCTTGCCTATCCTTAAATGCAATATTAGATGGCTGGATAGAGATAGCTAGATGTGTGAAAATAATTAACACTGCTCTTCCCACACATGCACAGGGGCTGACTAAGTCTACCTGACACTTGAAAAAATACCCGATTCTGTGCAGACCTGTGAAAATGCTAACTCTGCTATGTGTTGACATCATGGTTACCCAACACCGAGCAGGTGCGATAACTTCTTGGAACCACATACCCATGCATGTGTGCAGACTCTGGTTATCTGGCACAGTGCAGGTGGGGATGTGAGAAAGCATCTTGGAATTATGTATGCATGCACATGTTACCTGATGCTCTGCAGGCGCATACCTGTTAAAATGCTAATATTGTTATATGCAGAGATCATTTTCATCCAAAACTTTACAGGTGTGAAAACGACTTGGCGAGGCCCTGACCTTAAATAAGTACGGTTATAACTGGATTCTTCAAGGTTTATTCGCACGAGATGGAGATCACGCATGTGTGATCAAGATCAGTTCGTGTGTACTTAGCTCGACGGTCGACAACACTTGCTCCCATCCTTTCACCGCAGTAACGTCAAGATGTATGCTTGTCATAAGCATATTTGTCTCACAAGCCTGCCAGGCAGTTTTACTATCATTAGTTCAATTTTATAAATAGCACAGCTGAATACCACCTTTTTTTAAATAAACATTTATAAGTAAACACAAATTTTTTTTTCGAAAAGAAAAATTAATATTTGCAATGTTTTTACAAGGTCCTAGCTGGAATGCATAGTCAAATGATAGTAAAAACAGTTTAAAAAAATGTTATTTGTGTTTACTGACAAACAATTACCAGTTTAAGGAACGATCGGGAAGAGGTAGGGCTGGCCTACTGTACAATTGATTTCGATAAAAATTATTTCGATTGGAAGAATTCAAAGTATTAAAAATTATTTTATATACCTTCAAATGCATGGCAAATTACATCATTGAATTAGTAAATAAATATACACATTGGTGTGTGGGGCGTTCGGAACTCTAGCAGTGGTCAATACCATTGAAATAATAGGTTAAACAAGATGGTATTCGAGCAAGAGGAGGTTTCTACGCAAACAGGCATTTTTTCTAAGAAAACCAATAAAAATCCAAAGTGGTGGGCCAAAATTATATAACTTTTACAATTTTTTTATTTCAATTATTTCTGGGGTTATGGGCAGCGGCAACATTACGCGATTGAATTTTTTTAATTACATTAAAATTATGAAAAAAGTAGGATAATTGAATTATGATCGGCAGTGACACTCTAAACCGATATAATCATTAAAAATCCAAAGTGGCTTTGCCGATACGTTTTATTTTTTTATATTTTTCATTGAAATTATTTTTTTATTAAAATATTATTGATTACAATAATTGTTATTGTAAAAACGTTTGTAGTTAAAATAGTTTATAGGGTTAAGGGTTGTTGGGGGACGAACATCCAACATGTCATCGAGCCCTGGATGTGACGCCTACCATTATGGCGGATTGCAAATACTCGCATGGCTGCCAGCCGTGCCTGTGACATCATGGCGGATGGCTACGAGATGTGATGCTTGTCACAGAACATATATAATTATACTACTTCCAATATGTATATATTTAAAATATAGGTCGTCCTTGTTTGTCAGGTAATTGTTTTAAACAAACAGATTCTGTTCTGTGTATACTGTAAGCATTACTTATCTATCAACCAGAAAGTAACGTACATATAGTTTTTACATCACCCATTAGCTCAGAATGCAATGTAGACTCAGATAATGTTATTGTTGATTTAATCAGAGTTTCTTTATTCACTGAACCAGCAAGAATGCGAGCTGTATTTTTATATTTAGGTAACAACTGCAGTATATATTGTTTTGTATGTAAAAAGGAAAACAATCTTAATCAATATTGCAGTGTAAATTTTTTTATAGCGTCAAAAAATGCTGCATTATGCATTGCATTGCATATGTTCAGAAGATGGTCCTTTTGAACATCCACTCTTCTTGCCTTTGGTTATGGCAGTTTTACTAAATTCTTTCCATAATAATACTACTCTTTCTAGTGTAATTTTTAGACAATCTCCCATGGTATGCATGTAGTTGTATTTGGCATAACCTAAATAATACCATCAGTACAGTAGGGATCTCAGGCGATGGATAGTCTGTGGGGAGGAATGGTGGGTAGGACCACACAACCTCCCCTTCCCTTTACATGTACTTCCGAAGTAACAGTAGTAGAAATATAATGAACATTAAAGGACAAGGGGTACGGGCTGAGGATTTGCTGCCATCTTGGAATCTGCCATCTTGGATGACATCACAGATGCAATCTTGTATCTGCCATTTAGTTTTCATCGACCATATTGTTTCTGGTTGTCAATTTGTTTTCGCTCGCCCTCTTGTTTCACAATTACTCACTTGCAGATATGTTGCATGCATTCCACATAACATAGTTCTCTCGTCGTTCACTAGAGCGAAATACCGATCCCTGTAATGTTGTTTATTGCTGCTGGAATGTGCCACCCTATTAAACACCTTAAATTCGCCCCGCCATTTTGTTTCCACTTTTCCATCGCCTGCTAAGGGCGCTGATGTCGCTCTCGCTCGGCCGCCATGTTGGTTCTAGAGTTGGCAGCTAGGGATGATGATTTCGCAGAGCTCAAAATATCGTCTGGAGGAGGGCGTGATCGAACTGCCGGAGCTTGGGTCGGTATAAAGATGTCTTAGACCACTCGGCTATTGGGAAACACTGGGGAAGGGTTTAAAATAAGTATAATTAATATCAGTGTATGGGGATAAAATTATATTAAAAATAATGTAAGTTTTTGGTGTCATGATTATTCCAGAATAAGAATATGTAATAATAATATTTCTGTCACTTTTCATAAAATAATTTTTCTTATAAAAATTATGAATACATGTACTTATAAATCAAATATTTTTTATCCATTAATTGCATTTTTTAATTCGGTTCTTATTTGAATATATATTTTTTCCATTAAAGACATATCTTTGTGTTGGTCATCCATCGGTTTGGAAATGCTCATCCATGCTGATGAAGTCAACAAAGAACATGCAACAGACCAACAAATATCATTATTAATGTGGTCACGGCAGGTTAACGACAACTATGCTAAACATTTAATCGGGCGCGATGCTAAGCTTAAAAAAAAAAACACATTTGCAATCAAAGCCAGAGTATATAAAAGTTCCCCGCAACTAATTAACCACTTAATATATTATCCGGAGTATACTAGTAGACATTTGAATTGATGCAGAATTAGTACAATCATAGTCGTTGCTGTGTAAGTCCAGACGTTAGCACCAATGCAGACAGCACCTTTCATTGGGCAATGCTATTGGTTGCTGCTGGCACACCAACTGTTTTAATAATTTGTTGTTTCTTTCGCCATGGAAATACTGAAACACTTTCCAAAGGATACAGAGTGACACTCATACCTTAACACCTTGTGAGTTCAAGGCCTGGAGGGCTAGTTACACTGTTCTGGCTACGTTTCCGATGGTGTAGGGGCATTAGGTGACAGGACAGGTCCCTGAGTAACGACGGGGTTACTTATCTGCACATGTTGCGTGGTAGTTGTTCCAGCAGTTGATGAGGTCTGGTGAGCTGGATGGCCCTGCTAAAGGCCCTCTGTGGTTGGCTTGTTGCATACAGCTGGCTTCCTCTCGACGTGGTGCTCCTCGGTGGAACTCACCACTCACTCCCATTCTCGGGGTAGGGTAGTAACTGACTGCTTACTACCCTACCATGTCCTGGTGATGGACCCTGTGTGGGCCCCCACCCATCATTCGCAGCTACGGGCTGCACTGGACAATATCACTATCTCGACATGGCACTTCCGTTGAAGTTCACCACTCGACTCAGCCTTCTCGGTTTGTGTTAACTGACTGACTGGTGACTGATAACTAACTGATGCGGTGACTGACTGGCTGACTCGCGTCCCGGAGTGGTGATACTACTCGTCCGACATGACTCTGGTAACTGTCTCTGATTCTGCCCTGCGTCTCGCGTCCCGATTTGGCTGACCCCTTAATGTCACGACTGACTACCTGCACATTCCGGGGTGGTGGTACCGAACTCCGCGCCACATCCTGCTCATTGCTTCTACTTTCTATGCGAACTGACGTGTTCGGAGGTCCGATCTCCCCCGGCCACTCTCTCGGCGCGACTGACCGCTCTGTGCGGTACTGCCGAACTCTGTGGTGATAAAGACTAACTCCTCTGTCCGGTAATAATCAACTGACTCCACTGCTGTACTGCCGAACTGCTGTACTCTCTGTGCTGTAATAATCAACTAACCCCCTGACGTACTGAAGAAGAACTGCTCAGGGACCCACACTTCCTGCAAAGTTGCTTATATCCTTTCTTGTCTCCCTCCCTAAGTGTCTACATGTGTCTCTCTTGTTGGGTGGAGGGGGGTTGGAGGAAGGCGCAGTATAACAAAGCTTCTAACTCGTGCCTAGGCTCGTGAAGGTTTGTTGGGGGGGGTGGGGGATATGGTCTGCACCCTGAAACTTACACTATCAGCTTATTCTTCCGCGGTGCGTGTCCACATTGGCCCTTGGTTAGCTAAGGGGGGAAGGTGGTGGCACCCTTTCCAAGCTTGTCAGCTGTTTCTAGGTGCGTGTTTTAAACTTCAGGAGTAATACACATTAATATCTCGTCATATCTCGGTGTTTACAAATTTCACGGGGCTTGCTAGGGTGTAGGATGATGGTGGGTGGTAGGACTGCGTGGCAGTGACCCCGTGTAATGGCCTGCATGCACTATGCCTGTCAGTTTGACCTCGGGATGCGTAAATGGGCGGCATGTGTATTCCGAAATCCCTACACTGGTTTTAACAGGCGAGGGGGCGGGGGTTAGTGTCACTGCTGCTTCTAATTAATACTCCTAATTGCGCCACGCGCCCCACCATATTTTTTCCATGCGGTCGTAAATACTCACAGCTTGTATAAGCATAGAGATGTGGAGGTTTCCTTACGGCGGTTCAGACAGGACCGCAAGCTGACTGAAGACACAACTACAGGAATTGACAGGACCTGTGATTATGCACAGCGGTAACCTCTAAAAGGCCAATTGTGTGTCAAAACCATTAATGTGAACAAAATACGTAATTTTTAATTATCTAGATGGTACTAGTACTTACTTTAAAAAGAATATGCAACATGTTGCGAAATAGCAGTCATTGCTGAAATGGTCCACTGCTCGTTGACTGGCCAAGCGCGAAACTTTGGTGAGGTGAATTGACACTCTGGCTGACAATCACTGCACAAATAAAATACATATAGTTAATAACTTATCATTTTAACACGTACATAATACAAACAATAATACANCAATCACTGCACAAATAAAATACATATAGTTAATAACTTATCATTTTAACACGTACATAATACAAACAATAATACAGCCATTAGTTAATTTAAAATAGTGATCTGCAATAAAATACTATTGAGCTCTTTACAAAATTAATTTATCCAGTTAATAATAGTTTAAACAATGCTTCACGAGTTAAAATTCGAAGCAAAATGGAAGGTTACTGTGATTACTCAAACTCTCTTTCTAAACGCAAAACCGCGACGATACCGAAGGGTACTTGGATATGTAGACGGGAAGCCCTGAAATCGGAGTGAGATANTCTAAACGCAAAACCGCGACGATACCGAAGGGTACTTGGATATGTAGACGGGAAGCCCTGAAATCGGAGTGAGATATTTCAGCACGTTCCTTTCTTTATATAATGCAGCTGAGTGGTAGGGAGGTGCGGTTTGATACAAGGGAAATATTACCTCTAGTTACCATAGAATTTTTCTTGGCCAATTACCCCTCCTTCCCATCTTACTTATTTTGTCAGAAATTATGTGAAATATAATGTAACGTGGCCAGTATTTGTTGACTTATCCAACCCACACTACTTATTTTCTCATAAACTATGTAGGCATGGTAGAACTAGGGAAATACCAGGTGAATTTCGGGCAACCAAATCTGTAGATGTCACAGGCTTTAGCGCCTCTTCTCCCTCCGTTTCCAGCAAAATGTAACCCAAAACATTTTAAAATAAAATAAAAATTCGTTAAATAAAATTTTAAAATAAAAAAAACATTCATATATGGTTTGCTACCATAGATTATTAGTTATTATCTCAGTTTTCATACAAAATTAATCGCAAAGAGTGACACAGTAGATCGTAACTTTAGTTTTAGAAACAATTTATTGAACCCAAGACATTCGCTGACCAAGTACAGCGAGTAGGAGCAACGCAGCGCTCTGCGAGTCCGTGCAGCTTGGTCTTACGCTGCGCATTGCTGCGACCGAGAAATTTAACATGCCGGCAGAGATAGCACACGCATGGCCCCTCGTCGCGCGCGGCGCGGCACCATGTAGCGAGGCAGGAAGGATGCAACCGGCCGCCTCTCGAGAACAAAAAATATTTTATTATTTCACCTGAGAAAATTAACTTAGCCCCTCTTCCAGACACATTCAATGGGTATTAGAAATACTTCTCCATAAGATTCCATAGCATTGCTAGTCTTACACAAAAAATATGCCAGCGAGAAGCATATCGAGTGCATTTTCCCCTTTGCCCTGACTTTTAAAACATTAAAAAATCAAACATCATGTACACAGAACTATGTATCAGTCCGGGTAGGAAACCACTGCAAGTTCTAAGGAGTCAGTAACCGATTTATTGTTGATTTATGATATATTTTAATTTTATAATAGTGCTTGTAACATCTGCTGAGATATACCTCAATCTATATTTTTTAAATATATAAGTGTCGGGAACATAAACAATGATGTGTCAAGCATAATTATTAATTATACACTTTAGGCAATGTAAGCAATTTTGTTGCATTTTCCGGGTTACTTATGCATGTTATTATGAATATACTTTCTTCGAATGGGAAAAGTTAGAGGAATACATATATATATATATATATATATATATNTTTTTTTTTTTTTCTCAATACATTTCATGATCGTTATACGGTTGATGATTTTTTTGGACTTTCAGTGCAACCTGTATAGATAAGTAAAATATTTAAGAAAAATTATAATCCCTGGAATGTCATTACTGTCGTAAAATTATTTAAAAAAAGTATCATTATAAAATGTAGCTGCGAATATTTTGTGAAAATTGGATATCCTACGTCTAATTACAGTTCCAAGCACTGTTATATGACAGTAAAAGTCATGTAAGAAATGCATATAAATTTATGTTATAAGATGTGTATGGAACGTAATATTATTGTCCTGATTATGAAGCTCCTTCTTAATGTTCAGTTTGAGGGATTAATTATGATTTCGGCATAAAAATTATTTTTATTACTGGTGATTAAAATATCAACATTAAAGCATTTCATGATCAGAAAAATTCTGGGGGAAACAGTTATGTCTATTTTGCAGTACATACTTGTACTGTTATATGAACATTATTAACGTTTCCCACTGTACAACATTTTAACAGACGGAACTGGAAAACACAGTAATATCATAAAAACAAAAGAAACCATAAATTTCAGTTTTAGTGATTTATGAAAACATTTTGACAAAGTACTGACGTAGAGATTTTGACATTAAAACCTATTCTACCTAAAGTACTGAAAATGTTTAAATGAGGCACAAATAATTTTTATATGAAATTTCTTTCACAGAACCTCTATAATATCGTTCAAAATTTGTATACATTTGTGAAACATACTCTTCGAAACACTGTGAATTGGAAATACCATTAAAAAAAAAAAATTATTTTGTAATTTTACAAAAATACACTATGAAGTTCTGTATGATCATTGTAACAAAAATACGCCTCTCTATAGTTCATAAGATTATATGTATTCTGATCTGTAGTTCAAAGACATTGTAATTGTCCTTGTAATGAACTGGAAAGAGAAATATAAGTTCTATAAAGAAACATCTTCAAATCTTCGAAAATCGTGTTGTATGGACACCTGAGTTTTCGCTTTGTTTTAATGCTATGCTGACAGCATATTTAGATCAGCCTGACATTACTTCGTGGTACAGCATAATACTATTAATTACGATTTTCTCTCTCTATTTGCCTGCACTATTAGCTGCACTGTAAAACTTTTCTTTATTTTTGCATAATATTCTATGGAAACTAGTTACCTTGGTTATTATTTGTAACACTACAAATAAAAAAAAAGAGTGAATTTTACATAATTCTGTAGAGTGGGTAAAACTATCGTTAAATTTTAACAAGCAAGTACTATATAGTGGTTTATTATAAGCACATAAACCAATTTGAATGTTTCATAAAGGTGTGTTGTAAACAAGCGGTATTTGTACTGTAGTGCTGTAAGAATNGCACATAAACCAATTTGAATGTTTCATAAAGGTGTGTTGTAAACAAGCGGTATTTGTACTGTAGTGCTGTAAGAATATTCTTTGGCTACTTCTATTTTTTCCAATTAATTGTTTGTAAAACAAACAAACGATTTTACTGCGTCCATTTACCAAATTGGCAAAAATTATGATACTGTAGATAAGCATGAGTGCGATGGACAGAAATAAAGGCCCTTCACATTAGGAAAGACTTTCTGAAACTTTGGTTTTACCACACATAAAATTTCTAAGCGAATATAAGATGAAATCATTGAGGGAAACCTGATGATTTTCAGCTGCCTTTTATTGTCTTTGTTCATTTGATGAAAGAAAAAGAGAATTGTTTGTTAAAAATACTGATATGATGAGGGCTTTAATGTAAATAAACTTTTGTGAAAATGGGTATTGTATAATTTTGTGTGGCAACCGCCTTTATTTTAATAAATCGATGTGTGTACAGGAAACATTTACAGCAATCCTCGGCGTTAAAGTTAATTTCGAAACCAATATTTATACATCGCAATTTAAAACATTTCGTTTTACATTACTTGTGAAATGCCTTACATCAGTTCATAAGTTATACCAAGACAACAACATGGTTTATAAAATTCTCTCAATAGAAAGATATCGTTTAAATAAAAGGAACATTTTGATTTATAATACATAATATTTCACCAGTATGAGATTTGTATTATATTTAGAACACACTTCCTTGACACGTTTTCTGAATTACAACAAATAAGAAAATATTCAAAAGCTCTTTTCTCCAATCAGTCGTGCTTAACTGAAGTAGGGCAGTAACAGCTGCTACATTACTTTACAAATGAGGCTTTCTCACATGCAGCACTTTGTGCAAAACGATTAACTATCTTTTCATGTCAGTCGGACTATCCCGATGCACGTCCTTTAAAGCAAGCCCATTGAGATGTTTCTTTCCACGGCATGATAGGAATAATGTTTTAATTCTGTCTGTCCTGTGCAGGGCACGTGTACTAGGGACTGACAACACTCGCTGACATGTAAGGAAGCAATTTAATCAGCAATCTTGGAATATAGTTCGCACTTGTTAAACTACAAATCTCTGGAAAAGTCCGTTATTACTTTACGACTTTTATATTTAACTTTTCACAATGAAAACTCGACTTTAGGGTGTATTGCAGATCGTTTTTATAACAATACTGTTAATAGGTGCAAAATATTTAAAATTTTCCTTTTAGTATCATTTATCAATGTTCAATAGGAGGCAATTAAAAATATTTTGCATGAACTAATTTACTAGAGAGACGTGATTAAAAATATTATGGCGCGTCCGAATCCCCTTATTTATGTACAAACTCATGCGTTCATGTCCCGCGTAATTAACATCATGAGTTCTGTGAGTTGAAAGTATACAAGTAATCGAACATGTATACTTCTCGCGCTCCGGCCACTTATGTGTGCCTCCTTTTTGAGATGCATTTTGTAGATTGAAATTTATTTTCGACATGATTATTTTATTTAAATACTAATATTGCTAAAGCACTATTTGGGAGGAATAGAATTTTGAATTTAAGTTAATAATTATGGAAAGATTCGCCTTAAAACAATTTTAAACAAAAAATCCGTATTAGGCCTCTCTGTGCAAAACCGACAGAAGCTCATGTAAAACAAGCATTCAAAATTGCAAACTAACATATAGTCAGCAGGACAATACATTTTATGTAAGTCAAATTGAAATAACATCTGATCCTTGTTTTAACCATAANTAACATATAGTCAGCAGGACAATACATTTTATGTAAGTCAAATTGAAATAACATCTGATCCTTGTTTTAACCATAAAAAATTTCAACAATTTAACAAGTTCTTCACCGAAATGCATGTCAAATAAAATGAAAGAACTGATAACAGTTGTGGTCGAAGCAAACAAGGTTGTCTGACAGAATTCATCAATTATATCGCCAAGGATCTGCGAAGTATACAAAAGNTTGTGGTCGAAGCAAACAAGGTTGTCTGACAGAATTCATCAATTATATCGCCAAGGATCTGCGAAGTATACAAAAGGTGCAATTACATTAGTTGATACCTCAATTCGGGTACTGCGTTTGGCAACATTTGTCAGTAGAGGATTTAACATCGACATTCTAATGTTTATCAATATTTGCAGGTACCATGCAGTGCAATGTTTGCTGTTTGATGGTACTAATTTTCCCTTTCATAGTATTGAAAGCATTCTGCCTGTGTAACTTTTAATTCTAGAGAAACTGGATGAATGGAAGTGTTAGTAATAAAACGTCACTACGAATTTTAAGTTTCACAATAAATCTTGGATCACTAAATGGTAGCACCATTTCCCTTACATTAACAGTTGTTTGCCAAGCATGCTATTTGTAAACAATTTGCAGAGCTTATGCTACTTTGTGCAGTTCAAAATTAAACTGTTTACACTGCTGTATGGCGTTTGATCCAGAAAGTCTCACACAGTTTACTTAATTGTCTTCTAAAGTATTAAAATAAGGAGGGTTATTCGTTTGAAAATGCAGTAAAGAAATAAATGGCATTGAATATTATTACATCTGTATTCCTGATGCTTTGATCAGCTGGGGACATGGGTATTGACAAATTCGAGACAGAATGTAGTAAAGACAGTGAACGATTTGTTATACTTATATTTAAATCCTGTGTCATACAGTAAACCGTGTAACGTAGTCTTACACCAATTAGTTTTTTCTAAAGACACGTCCTTTTCTAGTTCGTACTCTTCTAGTTAACATTTACTTCATGAGGATAATAATTACCCTCGTTTCATTGAATCAATAAAAACCAAAATCTTCTCTTATGAGACTGTTATAAACACATACAATATAAGATACAGTTGAGAGAAGAGTGACAAAACTGTCATCTAACCACGAGACAATCAGGGTTGTAAGGCATAGAGTTTTTCAAAGGGATTTGATTTTACTTAAATTTAAATAAGGGCATTCTTAAATATTTTTTGTTTTAACTTTCGAACTGTCTCATATTTCAGAGAAACATTGGAATGTTTTCCAGAAAATAAGTCTTATGTGAATGAAATGTTTAAACTAGTAATAACTTTTACCCTACCCCATGTCCTTATTTTGCATGATGCAGAGATTTCTTCATGAAATTTGATATTTATATTATTGAAGTTTGAGAATTCATTACACATTAATATATTATAAATTACTCTAGCACTACAAGCTATGACTCATTAGGTTTTTTCAAGAAGTAAATTCTTAAAAGCTTTAATCAACAAGCATAAATAATACATCATTATGAGAAAGACGCATCTTCAATTGAATCTTGGCTACCTCAGTCGAGTCTAGGAATGCAGCAATTCTGGTTCATTGCTGGTGTTAAAACTGTTGTAGNATTGAATCTTGGCTACCTCAGTCGAGTCTAGGAATGCAGCAATTCTGGTTCATTGCTGGTGTTAAAACTGTTGTAGAAGCATACACGTAGACCCACATGTACATGCTTTTTAAGTGACGTACCTAATTATATTATTACTACTAAATTTTAAATTTTTTGACAAAATGGTGACGTGATAACATTTAAAATGTGTCTAAGTGAATGCTTCTGTGTTTATAATATATATGTTTTTGTGTGCGTACATAAATGCATATAGTAATAAGCTTCAAAATATTCATTTGCAACTGCTTATATTTCTACTATATACATTTTACTCCAAGGCAATACTGTGTTAAAAGATATTTTCCTCGGGCTCTTAAGGGGGTTGGGGTTGGTTACCTGTCGCCCCCTTCACCACGTAATTAAATCCGCCACTGCACCAGATACGTGTTAAATAATAAACAAATTATGGGTTTTAACTAGTGCTTTGAAGTATCCACAATGTTTGGCATGTATACATATATAAAAAATTATGAAATGCGTTTCATAATTTCGCGTGAACGTATCAAAGCATTCCATCGCGCGCAGACAATAATCCCTATGTCGTATTGTCTCTAGTGAAGTATATCAATTTTTTTCTCAATAATATATTCTATTTATGCATGCAAGCGAACACTTAAGTTTATTTCTAGGCCAGAGAAAGCAAATTGTGGTTTAAGTAAGGTTTCATTACTTTTTTCACTTAAAAAGAAATATAACGTCTGCCTTAGGCAATGTGAACCAGTGAAAGCAATTGTGTACACTTACACACGTATAGGTAAATTTGGTCTGTAATGATTAATGTTGTAACCTGTGGGTGAATTATTCGCAAACAGTCTTACTTTTCTCGGTTATAATATATTTATATTTCTGAAGCCGATCATTTAGTCTACAGTAACAACGAAACAAGTGTTGTACCGACTTGAGTACAGCAACACCTGAAACCGTTAAATTAAGTGTATAAGCAAGGGTTTGCAANTGTACCGACTTGAGTACAGCAACACCTGAAACCGTTAAATTAAGTGTATAAGCAAGGGTTTGCAAAACCATTAAAACTTAGAATTAAAAATTTTCGAAACAAATACTACAAAATCACATATATAAAATATGCATGAAGAGTGATTGAAGAGAATTGGACGGCGCTTAGCGTCGAGGTCTTGAGAGCCAACGAGTGCGTAGCGAGGTGAGTATGTCGCAGCGCTGGAACACAAGGGAGTGGGAAACAGGAGATCCGCGAGCAAATGTAATTGTTTATTCTGTTAAATAAAAAAAATTCCCTGATAAGAAACTTATTAAAAAAATATGTTTATTGAAAATTAATTTTGGTCTCATACAATATTAAGTAGAATTTAATATTGAAATATTAATATATGCTTACATAAAGTTACANAAATTAATTTTGGTCTCATACAATATTAAGTAGAATTTAATATTGAAATATTAATATATGCTTACATAAAGTTACAGAATGTTTTAGGCGAGGACTTACGTTCGTTGGATTTGAGATGTGTTGTCCGTTTTAATCATAAAATCTTGATTTTTTAGTACATAGAATTACCAATGTATTAATTTGTGTTGTGTTTCTCTTTCGTCTGCCATAGTACCTAAACTCCCCACATCCGCATCAAAAAATGAGAGAAGCGTTTTTAGCTTCGTTATTGCATTTTAATGTAAGGGTAGGAAAACAGTGTNAAATTAATTTTGGTCTCATACAATATTAAGTAGAATTTAATATTGAAATATTAATATATGCTTACATAAAGTTACATAATGTTTTAGGCGAGGACTTACGTTCGTTGGATTTGAGATGTGTTGTCCGTTTTAATCATAAACTCTTGATTTTTTAGTACATAGAATTACCAATGTATTAATTTGTGTTGTGTTTCTCTTTCGTCTGCCATAGTAGCTTAACTCCCCTCATCCGCATCAAAAAATGAGAGAAGCGTTTTTAGCTTCGTTATTGCATTTTAATGTAAGGGTAGGAAAACAGTGTTCCAGGAATAATCACATCGGGGTTGCCGTAGACGGGAACTTTGTAGGTCGTGTCAAATATTTTATTACATGAACATAAGTATGGAATAAGTGT
Source organism: Clitarchus hookeri (assembly GCA_002778355.1). Taxonomy (NCBI): domain Eukaryota; kingdom Metazoa; phylum Arthropoda; class Insecta; order Phasmatodea; family Phasmatidae; genus Clitarchus; species Clitarchus hookeri. The sequence goes on along the minus strand of NQII01007882.1, from coordinate 18,206 downwards.
ATGCACAAAGCAGACATAAGAGAATTGCTACAGTTGTTACACCTACGTGTTTTTTTTCCAGAAATAAGCAAAGGGCTCCATCTTGAGTTCACTATAGATTCTTAGTCTGACAGACGAAAACTTTTANATAAGAGAATTGCTACAGTTGTTACACCTACGTGTTTTTTTCCAGAAATAAGCAAAGGGCTCCATCTTGAGTTCACTATAGATTCTTAGTCTGACAGACGAAAACTTTTAATCTGCACAAATTAAAGTAATGCGGTAATTTTCTTAGAGGTATACCAAGGTCAGATATCTCAATAATATAAAGAAAGTGCGGTGTTTATGTCGATTTTAAATACTGGGGCTGACAAAGGATATGCTGAGTTATGACAAAAAACCGAAGTTCTTAATAAATTTAGTGGTTAATTTAAGAATCATCCGGCATCACCTCTACACATGATAACCAACTGGATGAAACAACATGACAGTTACCTTAAGCCGTAGTCGCAGGAACATTATAATTACATGTTCGTAAATTGTGTACATGAAAAATTCTTAAATATCTTACGAATCAAGGAAAAATTACACAGGGCCATTGGCATACGTACAATACTTGTTAGCAAATCTTATAGGTAGACCAACTTCTGGGGGTTAACACAAATTATTAAGAAACCGATTTTTTTAATCCTTAATCACAAACCCTTTTAACATTATTTCCTAACTGTTTAGTATGGTTGTCATATGTGAGTTGTAATTGTCAGGTAAGTGACATAGTTATTTTTTTTACGCATAGCTGTGAAAGGATGATAGTAGGGCTGTATGTAAAAAGAAACTAAGCAAGGAACACAAATTGTGTTTTTTTTTTTAACCGTGGCCTGGCAATACTATTTATGTTTACGTTCTTATGTATTTACCAAGATTGTGCATCTCTGGCTTAGGATGTCTTCTATTTTGGTATATTTACGGTCATGCTGATTTCGGTTTTCCCATTGTATCACGAAATCACTCCTTCCGTAGGACGTGGGCACTGATCAGGCACTTTAAATTTACTTCGTTGCCAGAGAAGCCGATGCGGTTAAGCAACATGAAATGGCGAGTCGTGGTCGCAGGCTTTTTTTTAGTTGGCCCAATTTGAATGTTTTGATATTGTATGGTGTAGTTTGTGTTTGTCTTGGTCATGCAGTAAGTTGGTGGTTTTTATCCAAATTGTGGTTTCGATCGGTAGCCCAAATTTGGTTTCGGTTTAATCTATAAATCTCGCTTTACTGTGTGTTCNATCCAAATTGTGGTTTCGATCGGTAGCCCAAATTTGGTTTCGGTTTAATCTATAAATCTCGCTTTACTGTGTGTTCAAGTTTTTTAACGTGTCGTTAGTGTTTGCTGCCCAAGAATTTTTCCAGTTTTTTTTTTCAATATGCTCTGCGTCCACGTCTTACGCGTTGAGCGTAATAAATCAATTAATTTTTAATGTTTTAGTTTTTTCCTATTTTAATCGCTGGAGCCTTGATGCCTCCCCCTATCGTTTAATTTTTGTGTTAATATTATTAAAGGAATTGNTTCCTATTTTAATCGCTGGAGCCTTGATGCCTCCCCCTATCGTTTAATTTTTGTGTTAATATTATTAAAGGAATTGAAGTGTTTGTTTTACGAAAGGAGGCTATACTGGGCTTTTTAAAATGATCAATGTAATTTGTAAATTTTAAGGTTTTTCAATTTATTGTATTCAAGTATAATTGCTGATTATGTTTTTAGTTACCATCAATTCGTCTGAGCAGTTTTATGAACTATCTCTTATGTATGTAAGTTCTTTGTCAAACATTAATTATTATAAAATTTTGGATTTTGAAAATGTGCGAGAAAGTTAGGTTTAATTATTTGTAAGAGGTTGAAATCGCTCTATTTGGTGCTACTAGTAACTGTTAACATATTTTATCTTAAATAAAAGCCTTTAAAAAATCCCGGTCGTTAAATTATTTGTGTACTAGCACAATACTAATATAAATTGTAGAGACTGATAAACACAAAGTTATTACCTCACTTCTCATGCCGGTCGATACCAAACACAAGCTTTGTTACATAACCTCGCCGAACTTGTATGTGCCTTTATTCCCACACGAATGACTTGCATTAAAAAAGATTTCTCATATCTTGAGTTCACCATATAGAACACAGCCTATTTTAATCGACTCGAATATGATATAATAATTCAGATCCTACCATATCCCTTCTCCTACACATGCTCGCACAAATTTTATTTAAAACAGACTCTCGAAATCGATTGCATACACCACTGAACCAGAATGGAGTGAATAAGTAGTTAAACATGCATTACTATATATATATANTCGAAATCGATTGCATACACCACTGAACCAGAATGGAGTGAATAAGTAGTTAAACATGCATTACTATATATATATATATACATTTATTTACTCGTTTAATACATTTTGTCTTTCCAATTTTTTCATAAATTCGATCTCTTCATTTCCTTGTTGTTTGCAAAACATTAATAGTAGCCAGTAGTTTCATATTATATAACCCTGATACTTCAGTTCATTGATTATTGAAGAAATATCACCAATGTGTGAGATATATCTGCATATTTGCAGGNTCGAAATCGATTGCATACACCACTGAACCAGAATGGAGTGAATAAGTAGTTAAACATGCATTACTATATATATATACATTTATTTACTCGTTTAATACATTTTGTCTTTCCAATTTTTTCATAAATTCGATCTCTTCATTTCCTTGTTGTTTGCAAAACATTAATAGTAGCCAGTAGTTTCATATTATGTAACCCTGATACTTCAGTTCATTGATTATTGAAGAAATATCACCAATGTGTGAGATATATCTGCATATTTGCAGGNGTAACCCTGATACTTCAGTTCATTGATTATTGAAGAAATATCACCAATGTGTGAGATATATCTGCATATTTGCAGGTCAATCAAATGTCTTAGGCTATCATCCAAGTTACTGGGTCCTTCATATATTAAGTAACTAGACTTAACGAGTTTCTTCGCAGAAGGTTCACGATACATTTCTGCATGTATGTTCATTTCATCTCGATCATCATAATAATTGAAGAGAGGGACACCATTGTAATCACATTCTTCATAATTATCAGTACATATGACGGGGTCACTACATACGTCACCTTCATCAGTACTGTTCTCAGAGTCGTTGTTTTGGTAATGAACGAATTCGAGTAATTTCTTCTATTCCTCTAAATATTCTTCACTACATTTTTCATGTTTCATGCAAAATAACCACTCATATAGTTCTCGACTCCCATGGTTAAGTACTTGTTCCGTCGTATAAATTTGCTAGGCAAAAACTTAATTTCCTGTTGTCAGAGAAACCATTGACCATTATGCTTATACACACTACATGCGGTATTGCTCTTCTGTAATGTGTAGGTTTCGAGGTACCTCTTGGCCAGAGTACTGGGTTCGAATCTATATTTCTACTGCTCCAACTGCAAGTTGTCATTATATTCAGCAACGTGTTTACGATTTTGCTTTGAAGATGTCCTCAATTCATAATATGTAAAATATTTCAATTTCTGATTATTTTACACAGTGCCACCAGCAGTCTTGGAGTCTACATTTTCATTCTCTTAGTCATGACTAGTTGTAACGTCTTCGTTTTTTACTTNGTGCCACCAGCAGTCTTGGAGTCTACATTTTCATTCTCTTAGTCATGACTAGTTGTAACGTCTTCGTTTTTTACTTTACAAAATTTAGCAGTGCATGTTTGTTGTTTACAACTTCTGCAGTTCCGTATGACTCGCACTTTGCATAGTAAATTTCTGCAACACTTTTATTTCCTTCATCGCTCACTGTTTTGAACGTTATGGGTGCTCGAATCAGAAATAGTCTACTTGAAGAATCATTAGGAATACTAGCCACATCCTTGTCTTGTGGCAATAAGTGCNTGCTCGAATCAGAAATAGTCTACTTGAAGAATCATTAGGAATACTAGCCACATCCTTGTCTTGTGGCAATAAGTGCAGAGGATGCTATTTCGAGTCAAGCAAAGGTGCATTACCATTGCATGTACTAGTGTGTCTTTAAATTATTGCTTCTACCAAATGTCGCAATACAGATAGTAAATTTTTGTATTCTGGAGACTGGTGTCTGTTCATTATTTTCATGTCAGCATGCATTTCAACTTTTACTGAAGGTCTTGGCACAGTAACAACATTGTTTTCCATGTTATTTTTCAGCAGTGGGAGAAAGTAGATCCATATATGTAAGATCCACAGTAGACTTTGTATAATCATTGATTTGCATCGTCTTCAAGCATATGTAAATTCATACACTTGTACTACTGCACAGTACTGACTCCTCAGTCGTCACTCCTCAGTTATGACTCCTCAGTGCTAACTCCTCAGTCATGACTCCTCAGTGCCAACTCCTCAGTTATGACTTCTCAGTCCTAACTCCTCAGTGCTGACTCCTCAGTGCTAACTCCTCGGTTTGACTCCTCAGTGCTAATTACTTACAGGTATGTTTTAAAAACTTAGCGATTTTATGTGGTTACAGTAATTTATATTACCATCCTGCTGGTCTAACGCGAGGATATGTTGGAATTATCTGTAGTCAGGTAGAGGATATCAGTATGTGCATATTTTGCTAAGTGGATTGAGCCCACTTATAATCAGCTAGAGATAATTTACTAAAGCGATAATCAAAGCAGAATAATTGGAAACGATTTCTTCTCCCTCTTAGCATAACTTGGGTATACAATTTTCAACAGTGCTTTATATTACGTCTACACAGCTATGTGCGAGGTCTTGAAGGCTTATGCCAACTCCACGAGAAAAAAGAATATGAACGCCAATATTTTTCACAAGACTGACTCCTCACAGCCAGCTATTCTTCACATCCACCGACTCATCAAAGCCCACGAATTCTCACAACAACCTACTTCTCACAGCCCCTGACTCCTCAAAGACCCTGACTCCTCACAGCCACATATTCTTCACAGCCACCACCTTATCACAGCCTCGGACGCCTCGCAGTAACCTACTACACAAAGCCACCTTTTCTCCACAGCCACCGACTCATCAGAGCCTCCGACTCCTCACAGTAACCTACTTCTCACAGCAACAAACTCCTCACGACTTTTGATTCCTCACAGCCACCTATAATTCAAAGCCACCGACTCATAACATTTTCCGAATCCTCACAGAACCCGACTTCTCACAGCAACCAACTCCTCACGGCCCCTGACTCCTCACAGCCACTGACTCCTCACAGCCACCTATTCTTCAAAGCACCTGACACCTCACGGCCCCTGACTCCTTACAGCCAACTATTATTAACATCCACCTACTCATCACAGCCTCCTACCCATCATAGCTACCTAATTTTCACAGCAACCAACTCCTCACGACTTTTGATTCCTCACAGCCACCTATTCTTCACAGCCACCACCTTATCACAGCCTCGGACGCCTCGCAGTAACCTACTACACAAAGCCACCTTTTCTCCACAGCCACCGACTCATCAGAGCCTCCGACTCCTCACAGTAACCTACTTCTCACAGCAACCAACTCCTCACGACTTTTGATTCCTCACAGCCACCTATAATTCAAAGCCACCGACTCATAACATTTTCCGAATCCTCACAGAACCCGACTTCTCACAGCAACCAACTCCTCACGGCCCCTGACTCCTCACAGCCACTGACTCCTCACAGCCACCTATTCTTCAAAGCACCTGACACCTCACGGCCCCTGACTCCTTACAGCCAACTATTATTAACATCCACCTACTCATCACAGCCTCCTACCCATCATAGCTACCTAATTTTCACAGCAACCAACTCCTCACGACTTTTGATTCCTCACAGCCACCTATTCTTCACAGCCACCACCTTATCACAGCCTCCGACTCCTCACAGCAACCTACTTCTCACAGCAACCAACTCCTCAGGCCACTGACTCCTCTCAGCCATCTATTCTTCACAGCCACTGACTCATCACAGCCTCCGACTCCTCGCAGTAACCTACTTCTCAAAGCCACCTTTTCTCCACAGCCACCGACTCATCAGAGCCTCCGACTCCTCACAGTAACCTACTTCTCACAGCAACCAACTCCTCACAGCCACCTATTATTCACAGCCACCTATAATTCAAAGCCACCGACTCATCACAGCCTCCAACTCCTCACAGCAACCTACTTCTTATAGCAACCAACTCCTCATGGCCCCTGACTTCTTACACCCCCTGACTCCTCGCAGCCTCCAATTCTTCACAGCCACCGTCTCATCACAGTCATCGACTCTTTACAGCAATCTACGTCTCACAAACACGAACTCCTCACAGCCCCTGACTCCTCACAGCCAAGGTCTCCTCACAGTCACCTTTTATTCACAGTCACCGACTCATCACAGCATCTTACGCCTCACAGCAACCTGATTCTCACACCAACCAACTCCTCACAGCTCCTGACACCTCACAGCCACCTATTCTTCACAGCCACCAGCTTATCACAGTCTCCGACTTCTCACAGCAACCTTATTCACACANACTTCTTACACCCCCTGACTCCTCGCAGCCTCCAATTCTTCACAGCCACCGTCTCATCACAGTCATCGACTCTTTATAGCAATCTACGTCTCACAAACACGAACTCCTTACAGCCCCTGACTCCTCACAGCCAAGGACTCCTCACAGTCACCTTTTATTCACAGTCACCGACTCATCACAGCATCTTACGCCTCACAGCAACCTGATTCTCACACCAAACAACTCCTCACAGCTCCTGACACCTCACAGCCACCTATTCTTCACAGCCACCAGCTTATCACAGCCTCTGACTTCTCACAGCAACCTTATTCACACAGCAACAAACTCCTCACGGCCCCTGACTCCTCACAGCCACCCCCTTTCACAGCCACCAACTTATCAATTCCTCCGAATCCTCACAGCAACCTACTTCTTACAGCAACCAACTCCTCAGAGCCCAGACTCCTCACAGCCCTTGACTCCTCACAGCCCTTGACTCATCACAGCCAACTATTCTACAGAGCCACCGACTTAACACAGCCTCCGACTCCTCATAGCAAACTACTTCTCACAGCATACAACTCCTCATGCCCCTGACTCGTCACAGACTCTGACCCCTCAGAGACACCATTTCTTCACACCCACCGACTCATTTAAAACTCCGAATCCTCACAGCAACCTACTTCTCTCAGCCACCAACTGCTCACGGTGTCTGACTCCTCACCGCCACCTATTATTCTGAGCCACCGATTCATCACCGCCTCCGAATCATCAAAGCGACCGACTCCTCACAGTAACCTACTTCTCACAGAAACCAACTCCTCACGGCCCCTGACTCCTCACAGCCACCTATACTTCACAGCCACCACCTTAAAACATCCTCCGAATTCTCACAGTAAATTGCTTCTCACAGCAAACTACTCCTCATAGCCCCAGACTCCTCACAACCACCTATTATCCACAGCCACCGACTCATCACATCCTCCGACTCCTCACAGCAACCAAATTCTCATGGCAACCAACTCCTCACGGCACCTGACTCCTCACAACCCCTGACTCTTCACAGCAACCTTTTATTAACAGCCACCGACTTATCACAGCCTCCGACTTCTCAAAGGAACCTAGTTCGCACAGCCACCAACTCCTCACGGTTCCTGATTCCTCACAGCCACCTATTCTTCACAGCCACCACCTTATCACAGCCTCTGACTCGTCAGAGCAACCTTATTCTAACAGCAACCAACACCTCACTGCCCCTGATTCCTCAAAGTCAACTAATTTTTACAGCCATGGACTTATCTCAGCCTCCGACTCCTCAAAGCAACATAATTCTCACAGCAAACACCTCCTCAAGGCCCCTGACTCCTCAAAGCCACCTATTCTGCACAGCCACCGACTCATCACAGCCTCCGACTCCTCACAGTAACCTACTTCTCACAGTAACCACCTCCTCAAGGCCCCTGACTCCTCAAAGTCACCTATTCTGCCCAGCCACCAACTTATCACAGCCTCCTACTCCTCAGAGTAACCTACTTCTCACAGCCACCAACTCCTCATGATCCCTTACTACTCACAGGATCCTATTATTCACAGCCACATATTATCAACAGCCACCGACTCATCACAGCCTCCGTCTCCTCACAGCCTCCGTCTCCTCACAGCTACCTATTTCTCACAGCAAACAACTCATCACGGCACCTGACACTTCACAGCCACCTATTCTTCACAGCCACCACTTTATCACAGCGTCCGACTCCTCACAGTAACCTATTTCTCACAGCAACCAACTCNACCTATTCTTCACAGCCACCACTTTATCACAGCGTCCGACTCCTCACAGTAACCTATTTCTCACAGCAACCAACTCCTCATGGTCACTGGCTTCTCACAGCCACCTATTATTCACAGCCACTGTCTCTTCACAGCCTCCGACTCCTCACAGCAAACTTATTCTTACAGCAACGAACTACTCACAGCCCCAGACACCTCAATGCCCCTAACTCCTCACAGTTAACTATTTTTCACAGCCACAGACTTATCACAGCGTCCGACTCCTCTCAGCAAACTAGTACTCACAGCCAACAACTACTAATGCNTTTCACAGCCACAGACTTATCACAGCGTCCGACTCCTCTCAGCAAACTAGTACTCACAGCCAACAACTACTAATGCCACTGACTCCTCACAGCCTATGACTCCTCACAGCCACCTATTCTTCACACCCAGCATCTACTCACAGCCTCCGACTCCGAATCTTCACAGTAACATACTTCTCACAGCAACCTACCCTCGCGGCCCCTGAATCCTCACAGCAACCTATTATTCACAGCCACATATTATTCACAGCAGCCGACTCAAAACAGGATCCGACTCCTCACAGAAACCTACTTCTCACAGCAGCCAACTCCTCACGGGCCCTGACTCCTCACAGCCACCTATTCTTTACATCCACCTACTCATCACAGCCTCCTACTCATCATTGCTACCTAATTCTCACAGCAACCTACTTCTCACAGCAACCAACTCCTCAGGCACCTGACTCCTCTCAGCCACCTTTTCTTCACAGCCACCGACTCATCACAGCCTCCGACTCCTCACAGCAACCTACTTCACCCAGCAACAAACTCCTCACAGCCACCTATNCCACCGACTCATCACAGCCTCCGACTCCTCACAGCAACCTACTTCACCCAGCAACAAACTCCTCACAGCCACCTATTCTTCACAGCCACCAACTTATCAAATCCTCCGACTCCTCACAGTAAATTACTTCTCACAGCAAACAACTCCTCATGACACTTACTCGTCACAGACCCTGACTCCTCACAAACACCTATTCTTCACAGCCACCTATTATTTAAAACCACCGTCTCATCACAGACCCTGACTCCTCACAAACTCCTATTCTTCACAGCCACCTATTATTTAAAACCACCGTCTCATCACAGCTTAAGACTCCTCACAGCAACCTACTTCTCAGAGCAACTAACTCCTCACGGCACCTGACTCCTCACAGCCACCTATTCTTCACAGCCACCAGCTTATCACAGTCTCCGACTTCTCACAGCAACCTTATTCACACANTCCTCACAGCCACCTATTCTTCACAGCCACCAGCTTATCACAGTCTCCGACTTCTCACAGCAACCTTATTCACACAGCAACCAACTCCTCACGGCCCCTGACTCCTCACCGCCACCCATTCTTCACACCCACCAACTTATCAATTCCTCCGAATCATCACAGCAACCTACTTCTTACAGCAACCAACTCCTCACAGCCCAGACTCCACACAGACGTTGACACCCCAAAGACAACTATTCTTCAGAGCCACCGACATAACACAGCCTCCGACTCCTCATAGCAAAATACTTCTCACAGCATACAACTCCTCATGCCCCTGACTCGTCACAGACTCTGACCCCTCAGAGCCACCATTTCTTCACACCCACCGACTCATTACAAACTCCGAATCCTCACAGCAACCTACTTCTCTAAGCCACCAACTGCTCACGGTCCCTGACTCCTCACAGCCACCTATTATTCTGAGCCACCGACTCATCACCGCCTCCGACTCATCACAGCGACCGACTGTTGACAGCAATCTACATGTCACAGCAACCAACCTCTCACGGCCCCTGACTCCTCACAACCACTTTTTGTTCACAGACACTTGTTCATCACAGCCTCTGACTCCTCACAGTAACCTACTTCTCACAGAAACCAACTCCTCACTGCCCCTGACTCCTCACAGCCACCTATTTTTCACAACCACCACATTAACACATCCTCCGACTCCTCACAGTAAATTACTTCTCACAGCAAACTACACCTCATAGCCCCAGACTCCTCACAACCACCTATTATACACAGCCACCGACTCATCACACCCTCCGACCCCTCACAGTAACATACTTCTCACAGCAACCAACTCCTCACGGCACCTGACTCCTCACAACCCCTGACTCTTCACAGCAACCTTTTATTAACAGCCACCGNTTATTTAAAACCACCGTCTCATCACAGACCCTGACTCCTCACAAACTCCTATTCTTCAAAGCCACCTATTATTTAAAACCACCGTCTCATCACAGCTTAAGACTCCTCACAGCAACCTACTTCTCAGAGCAACTAACTCCTCACGGCACCAGACTCCTCACAGCCACCTATTCTTCACAGCCACCGACTCATCACAGCCTCCGACTTCTCACAGCAAACTACTTCGCACAGCCACCAACTCCTCACGGATCCTGGTTCCTCACAGCCACCTATTCTTCACTGCCACCACCTTATCACAGCCTCCGAATCGTCACAGCAACTTTATTCTCACAGCAACCAGCTCCTCACGGCCCCTGACTCCTCACAGCCAACTATTTTTCACAGCCATGGACTTATCACAGTCTCCGACTCCTCACAGCAAACTACTTCTCACAGCAAACAACTCCTCATGCCCCTGACACCTCACAGCCTTTGACTCCTCACAGCCACCTATTCTTCACACCCACCATCTACTCACAGCCTCCGACTTCTCACAGCAATCTAATTCGCACAGACACCAACTCCACACGGTCCCTGACTCCTCAGAGCCACCTATTATTATCAGCCACCGATTCATCACAGCCTCCGACTTCTCACAGCAACCTACTTCTCATGGCAAACAACTCCTCACGGCGCCTGACCCCTCACAACCCCTGACTCCTCACAGCCACCTTTTATTCAGAGCCACCGACTCATGACAGCCTCCGACTACTCACAGCAAAATACTTCGCACAGCCACCAACTCCTCACGGTCCCTGATTCCTCACAGTCACCTATTTTTCACAGCCACCGACTCATCACAGACTCCGACTCCTCACAGCAACATAATTCTCACAGCAACCACCTCCTCAAGGCCCCTGACTCCTCAAAGCCACCTATTATTCTGAGTCACCGACTCATCACCGCCTCCGACTCATCACAGCGACCGATTGTTTACAGCAATCTACATGTCACAGCAACCAACCTCTCACGGCCCCTGACTCCTCACAACCACCTATTATTCACAGCCACCGACTCATCGCAGCCTCCGACTCCTCACAATAACCTTATTCTCACAGCAGCCAACTCCTCACGGCCCCTGACTCCTCACAGCCAACTATTTTTCACAGCCATGGACTTATCACAGTCTCCGACTCCTCACAGCAAACTACTTCTCACAGCAAACAACTCCTCATGCCCCTGACACCTCACAGCCTTTGACTCCTCACAGCCACCTATTCTTCACACCCACCATCTACTCACAGCCTCCGACTTCTCACAGCAATCTAATTCGCACAGACACCAACTCCACACGGTCCCTGACTCCTCTGAGCCACCTATTATTATCAGCCACCGATTCATCACAGCNCGCACAGACACCAACTCCACACGGTCCCTGACTCCTCTGAGCCACCTATTATTATCAGCCACCGATTCATCACAGCCTCCGACTTCTCACAGCAACCTACTTCTCATGGCAAACAACTCCTCACGGCGCCTGACCCCTCACAACCCCTGACTNTTCCGACTTCTCACAGCAACCTACTTCTCATGGCAAACAACTCCTCACGGCGCCTGACCCCTCACAACCCCTGACTCCTCACAGCCACCTTTTATTCAGAGCCACCGACTCATGACAGCCTCCGACTACTCACAGCAAAATACTTCGCACAGCCACCAACTCCTCACGGTCCCTGATTCCTCACAGTCACCTATTTTTCACAGCCACCGACTCATCACAGACTCCGACTCCTCACAGCAACATAATTCTCACAGCAACCACCTCCTCAAGGCCCCTGACTCCTCAAAGCCACCTATTATTCTGAGTCACCGACTCATCACCGCCTCCGACTCATCACAGCGACCGATTGTTTACAGCAATCTACATGTCACAGCAACCAACCTCTCACGGCCCCTGACTCCTCACAACCACCTATTATTCNGATTGTTTACAGCAATCTACATGTCACAGCAACCAACCTCTCACGGCCCCTGACTCCTCACAACCACCTATTATTCACAGCCACCGACTCATCGCAGCCTCCGACTCCTCACAATAACCTTATTCTCACAGCAGCCAACTCCTCACGGCCCCTGACTCNACCGACTCATCGCAGCCTCCGACTCCTCACAATAACCTTATTCTCACAGCAGCCAACTCCTCACGGCCCCTGACTCCTCAAAGCCACCTATTCTTCTCAGCTACCCCCTTATCAATTCCTCCGACTCATCACAGTAAATCACTTCTCAAAGCAACCAATTCCTCACAGCCCCTGACTCCTCATAGACAGCTATTCTTCACAGACACCGACTCATCACAGCCACCAACTCCTCACAACCTCCGACTTCTCACAGCAACCAACTACTCACAGCCCCAGACTCCTCACAGCCCCTGACTCCTCACAGTACAGCCACATATTATTTACAGCCACCGACTCATCACAGCCTCTGACTCCGCACAGACACTTCTTCTCACAGCAACCAACTTCTCACGTACCCTTACTTCTCACAGCNCGATTGTTTACAGCAATCTACATGTCACAGCAACCAACCTCTCACGGCCCCTGACTCCTCACAACCACCTATTATTCTCAGCCACCGACTCATCGCAGCCTCCGACTCCTCACAATAACCTTATTCTCACAGCAGCCAACTCCTCACGGCCCCTGACTCTTCAAAGCCACCTATTCTTCTCAGCTACCCCCTTATCAATTCCTCCGACTCATCACAGTAAATCACTTCTCACAGCAACCAATTCCTCACAGCCCCTGACTCCTCATAGACACCTATTCTTCACAGACACCGACTCATCACAGCCTCCAACTTNCAGCCACGGACTCATCACAGCCTCCGACTCCTCACAGTAACCTACTTCTCACAGCAACCCACTTCTCATGGCCCCTGACTCCTCACAGTAACCTATTATTCACAGTCACATTTAATTCACAGCCACCTNTCCTCACAGCCCCTGACTCCTCACAGCCAACTATTCTTCACAGCCACCGACTTATCACAGCCTCCGACCCCTCACAGCAAACTACTTCATACAGCCAATAACTACTCATGCCACTGACTCCTCACAGCTTTTGACCCCATCACAGCCACCTATTCTTCTCACCAACCATCTACTCACACCCTCCGACTACTTATAATAACCTACTATTCACAGCAACCTATTATTCAAAGTCACATGTTATTCACAGCCACCTGCTCATCACAGCCTCCGACTCATCACAGCCTCCGATTCCTCACAGTTACCTACTTCTCACAGCAACCTACTCCTCACGGCCCCTGACTCCTCACAGTCACTTATTCTTTAAAGCCACCACGTTATCACAGCCTCCGACTCCTCACAGTAACAGTCTTCCACAGCAACCAACTCCTCACGGCCCCTTACTCCTCACAGCCTCCAATTCTTCACAGCCAACGACTCTTCACAGACACCGACTCTTTACAGCAATCTACATCTCACAACAACCAACTCCTCACGACCCCTGACTCCTCACAGACCCTGACTCCTCTAAGCAACCTTTTTTTCACAGCCTCCGACTTATCACAGCCTCCTACTCCTCACAGTAACCTACTTCTCACAGCAACCCACTTCTCATGGCCCCTGACTCCTCACAGTAACCTATTATTCACAGTCTCATTTTATCCACAGCCACCGACTCATCAAAGCCACCGACTCTTTACAGCTATATACGTTTCACAGCAACCAACTCGTCACGGCCCCTAACTCCTCACAACCCCTGACTCTTCACAGCCACCATTTCATCATAGCTAGAGACTCATAACAGCCTCCGTCTTCTCAAAGAAACCAACTTCTCACAGCAACCAACTCCTCAAGGCTTCTGACTCATTACAGCCACCTATTCTTCACAGCTACTGACTCCTCACAACCTCCGACTTCTCACAGCAACCAACTACTCACAGCCCCAGACTCCTCACAGCCCCTGACTCCTCACAGCCAACTATTCTTCACAGCCACCGACTTATCACAGCCTCCGACCCCTCACAGCAAACTACTTCATACAGCCAACAACTACTCATGCCCNTTCTTCACAGCCACCGACTTATCACAGCCTCCGACCCCTCACAGCAAACTACTTCATACAGCCAATAACTACTCATGCCACTGACTCCTCACAGCTTTTGACCCCATCACAGCCACCTATTCTTCTCACCAACCATCTACTCACACCCTCCGACTACTTATAATAACCTACTATTCACAGCAACCTATTATTCAAAGTCACATGTTATTCACAGCCACCTGCTCATCACAGCCTCCGACTCATCACAGCCTCCGATTCCTCACAGTTACCTACTTCTCACAGCAACCTACTCCTCACGGCCCCTGACTCCTCACAGTCACTTATTCTTTAAAGCCACCACGTTATCACAGCCTCCGACTCCTCACAGTAACAGTCTTCCACAGCAACCAACTCCTCACGGCCCCTTACTCCTCACAGCCTCCAATTCTTCACAGCCAACGACTCTTCACAGACACCGACTCTTTACAGCAATCTACATCTCACAACAACCAACTCCTCACGACCCCTGACTCCTCACAGACCCTGACTCCTCTAAGCAACCTTTTTTTCACAGCCTCCGACTTATCACAGCCTCCTACTCCTCACAGTAACCTACTTCTCACAGCAACCCACTTCTCATGGCCCCTGACTCCTCACAGTAACCTATTATTCACAGTCTCATTTTATCCACAGCCACCGACTCATCAAAGCCACCGACTCTTTACAGCTATATACGTTTCACAGCAACCAACTCGTCACGGCCCCTAACTCCTCACAACCCCTGACT
The DNA here is from genome assembly GCA_002778355.1 of Clitarchus hookeri. Lineage (NCBI taxonomy): Eukaryota > Metazoa > Arthropoda > Insecta > Phasmatodea > Phasmatidae > Clitarchus > Clitarchus hookeri. Next base: position 2,857 of record NQII01007882.1, on the reverse strand, counting down.
CTTCACAGCCACCATTTCATCATAGCTAGAGACTCATAACAGCCTCCGTCTTCTCAAAGAAACCAACTTCTCACAGCAACCAACTCCTCAAGGCTTCTGACTCATTACAGCCACCTATTCTTCACAGCTACTGACTCCTCACAACCTCCGACTTCTCACAGCAACCAACTACTCACAGCCCCAGACTCCTCACAGCCCCTGACTCCTCACAGCCAACTATTCTTCACAGCCACCGACTTATCACAGCCTCCGACCCCTCACAGCAAACTACTTCATACAGCCAATAACTACTCATGCCACTGACTCCTCACAGCTTTTGACCCCATCACAGCCACCTATTCTTCTCACCAACCATCTACTCACACCCTCCGACTACTTATAATAACCTACTATTCACAGCAACCTATTATTCAAAGTCACATGTTATTCACAGCCACCTGCTCATCACAGCCTCCGACTCATCACAGCCTCCGATTCCTCACAGTTACCTACTTCTCACAGCAACCTACTCCTCACGGCCCCTGACTCCTCACAGTCACTTATTCTTTAAAGCCACCACGTTATCACAGCCTCCGACTCCTCACAGTAACAGTCTTCCACAGCAACCAACTCCTCACGGCCCCTTACTCCTCACAGCCTCCAATTCTTCACAGCCAACGACTCTTCACAGACACCGACTCTTTACAGCAATCTACATCTCACAACAACCAACTCCTCACGACCCCTGACTCCTCACAGACCCTGACTCCTCTAAGCAACCTTTTTTTCACAGCCTCCGACTTATCACAGCCTCCTACTCCTCACAGTAACCTACTTCTCACAGCAACCCACTTCTCATGGCCCCTGACTCCTCACAGTAACCTATTATTCACAGTCTCATTTTATTCACAGCCACCGACTCATCAAAGCCACCGACTCTTTACAGCTATATACGTTTCACAGCAACCAACTCGTCACGGCCCCTAACTCCTCACAACCCCTGACTCTTCACAGCCACCATTTCATCATAGCTAGAGACTCATAACAGCCTCCGTCTTCTCAAAGAAACCAACTTCTCACAGCAACCAACTCCTCAAGGCTTCTGACTCATTACAGCCACCTATTCTTCACAGCTACTGACTCCTCACAACCTCCGACTTCTCACAGCAACCAACTACTCACAGCCCCAGACTCCTCACAGCCCCTGACTCCTCACAGCCAACTATTCTTCACAGCCACCGACTTATCACAGCCTCCGACCCCTCACAGCAAACTACTTCATACAGCCAATAACTACTCATGCCACTGACTCCTCACAGCTTTTGACCCCATCACAGCCACCTATTCTTCTCACCAACCATCTACTCACACCCTCCGACTACTTATAATAACCTACTATTCACAGCAACCTATTATTCAAAGTCACATGTTATTCACAGCCACCTGCTCATCACAGCCTCCGACTCATCACAGCCTCCGATTCCTCACAGTTACCTACTTCTCACAGCAACCTACTCCTCACGGCCCCTGACTCCTCACAGTCACTTATTCTTTAAAGCCACCACGTTATCACAGCCTCCGACTCCTCACAGTAACAGTCTTCCACAGCAACCAACTCCTCACGGCCCCTTACTCCTCACAGCCTCCAATTCTTCACAGCCAACGACTCTTCACAGACACCGACTCTTTACAGCAATCTACATCTCACAACAACCAACTCCTCACGACCCCTGACTCCTCACAGACCCTGACTCCTCTAAGCAACCTTTTTTTCACAGCCTCCGACTTATCACAGCCTCCTACTCCTCACAGTAACCTACTTCTCACAGCAACCCACTTCTCATGGCCCCTGACTCCTCACAGTAACCTATTATTCACAGTCTCATTTTATCCACAGCCACCGACTCATCAAAGCCACCGACTCTTTACAGCTATATACGTTTCACAGCAACCAACTCGTCACGGCCCCTAACTCCTCACAACCCCTGACTCTTCACAGCCACCATTTCATCATAGCTAGAGACCCATAACAGACTCCGACTTCTCAAAGAAACCAACTTCTCACAGCAACCAACTCCTCAAGGCTTCTGACTCATTACAGCCACCTATTCTTCACAGCTACTGACTCATCACAGCCTCCGACTCCTCACAGCAACTTCTTCTTTCAGCAAGCAACTCCTCACGTACCATGACTTCTCAAAGCCACATATTCCCCACAGCCACTGACTCATCACAGCCTCCGACTCCTCACAGTAACCTACTTCTCACAGCAACCAAATCCCTCACGGCCCCTGAATCCTCACAGCAACCTATTATTCACAGCCACATATTATTTACAGCCACCGACTCATCACAGCCTCTGACTCCGCACAGACACTTCTTCTCACAGCAACCAACTTCTCACGTACCCTTACTTCTCACAGCCACCTTTCCCCACAGCCACCGACTCATCACATCCTCCTACTCCTCACAGCAACATAATTCTCACAGCAACCAACTACTCATGGCCCCTGACTCCTCAAAGCCACCTATTCTGCACAGCCACGGACTCATCACAGCCTCCGACTCCTCACAGTAACCTACTTCTCACAGCAACCCACTTCTCATGGCCCCTGACTCCTCACAGTAACCTATTATTCACAGTCACATTTAATTCACAGCCACCTACTCATCAAAGCCACCGACTCTTTACAGCTATATACGTTTCACAGCAACCAACTCGTCACGGCCCCTAACTCCTCACAACCCCTGACTCTTCACAGCCACCATTTCATCATAGCTAGAGACTCATAACAGCCTCCGTCTTCTCAAAGAAACCAACTTCTCACAGCAACCAACTCCTCAAGGCTTCTGACTCATTACAGCCACCTATTCTTCA